>JAGDQP010008581.1:0-16053 GCA_022664845.1 Lepisma saccharinum
CTGGCCATTTACACCAGTAGGCTGAGTGTGAAGACCTTTTACATCTTCATCTTTTATATCTTCTTTTTTCATATTTTAATCAACAGCTAAGTTTTGACATGACCTGTCTCTCCCGTATCGGGACGGGCGTAAGCCATAGTGCTGTTACCGCCCATAAAATTCATTTTATCTTTTTATCATACACCTTCAATGATTTGGAAATTGGGTTTTTGGGCGGCCATTTTGGATCCAAGTTGACGACTTTTTGAAAGTTTTCTCATATTGTCGTGGCCTACTTGTGATGGTACAACTTCAAGTAAAATTTCATTTATCCAGCTCAAACGGTGTGCAAAATGGGATTTTGGGTGATCATTTTGGATCCAAGATGGCGACTTTCCCCAAATGTTGTAATATTTCCCTGAACTACTCGTCATAGTGCACCTTTATGCCAAATTTCGTATCTCTAGCGCAAACTGTGTGGAAAATGTTTTTGTAGGTCCGCCATTTTGGATCCAAGATGGCGTCTTTGGATACATCATGTAATATTTTAGTAACATACAAATGATAATGTATAGTGTTACCAAATTTGATATTTCTAGCTGCAGCCGTTTAGGCTGTGTATTCTATACAACAATGGGTTCGGCGGCCATTTTGAATCCAAGATGGCGACTTTCTCAACATTTCGTTATATTTTCTTGAACTACTAGTGACAATACACCTTTATGTCAAATTTCGTTTCTCTAGCTCAAACGATATGGAAAATAGATTTCTTACTTCCGCCATTTTGGATCCAAGATGGCGTCTTTGAACTCATTAGGTAACATTTTCGTAATCAAAAAGTGATGTACCTTTATAACAAATTTGATTTGAATAGCCCCAGCGGTTTAGGCTGTGTATTCTATACAACAATGGGTTCGGCGGCCATTTTGGATCCAAGATGGCGACCGATTTTGCTCATTAACGAACTTAACCGAGCTATTAAGCCTAGAAACAACAGATAAAAATTTGGTTCAAATATCTTCAAAATTATGGCCGCTAGCGTGTTAATATATAAATATATATATATACATATAAATATATACCTTCATATCGTATCGATCTCAATAGGTAAATTTTTTTCGAAATCTACCTAATATAGTTACCAAGGGGATTCATATTGACTTACTTTCTGACAATTTTGTATTAAAATGAAAACACACTTCGATAAGGAAAACTTCGCACCCGAAGCTCAGTCAAGGACTGTAATATAGGGTATGATTGCTGAAGAATATTAAAACAGAGAATAGAAGAAGAGATGGTGGGAGGAGCTTGTGAATATTTCTATATACAAAGAAGGTGCCTCTCCTGCAGAAGTGTCACATTTGTAGATATAGTAAACATTAAATTGGCAGCATTTATCCATGACCTCAGGCTCCAACCGAGATAAGGAAGAGGCTAGGAGCGGAGGTATCGGCCAGGGCCTACGTTGAAGGTACCATCTCGGTATTTGCCTGGTGTGACTAAGAAAAATCTGTCAGGATGGGAGGCCGCTGGCATACGGTTGGGATGGGTGATTCCTCATCCATAATAATGATCATTTTTGTATTTAAGGAAGTTTTGTGAACACAGGTTATATGAATTTGTAGCCAAATTTATTCATTTTGAAAAAATGAAAACGTTAGATTAGTTTTCTGTCTTCTGTGTTTGTGTGACTGCCGTATGAAGTTTTGTATCCAAGAATAGAAAAGAACAGTAGCTGCTTGTTCCAGCTCTTATTTTCGAAACTGCTAATCTAATAAGGCTAGTGGCGCGACCATGGCGGCTTCGTGTGGAAAGGGACATAAAAGGAGAAGCGCCACCAAAATTTCTGGTGGCGCTGCCATGGCGGTAAAATCAGATGCGCCATGCATGTCGTAACGCATACAGATGTGTCTTAGCTTGCAAACCGTAGCCACATGCGCGTTCCTCCACGGCTGCAGTCAGTCGCTGTGACAATGTCGGAGCAGAAGGGTGCCAAGTAGTGTACGTGCATAGACCTCATAATAGATGGACTTAGCATGCTTCCCCATTTCTGGCTGCGCTAATACTAATGGATTTTTGTTCAGAGCACGTGATTTTGAATCCATCCGCTAGGTAGCTCTGTCACACGTAAGTAATCCAATGTTGAAATTCTTATGACTAAAATATTATTTCTGTTTAAACTTTTCAGAACGGCTATAGTGGACGCTTTTAAGAGGATGACAGACAAATACCACCCCAGCTGATTCAGAGAGGATCCTAGTTTCCAGTATGTGGGGAGAAAGAAAGGGGAAAAAAGACTTGATCAATATGGTAATAGTCAACAATAGTAACAGGTTAATTCATCAATGATTGTGCGGAAGGTTTTATTACGAGCAGAGGAAATGCAAAGGTGTAAATAAACAATAGAGCCGACACTTAACTCTGTTCTAATGCTGGTTCTCACTTCAGTGCAGTGATTATTACCCAGGGTACAGGATATACACTTTAATTCAAAAACAAAAAAAAGTACAAAAATATCATGGATTTCGATACAGTTTCATATTTTGTAACATAAATTTAGCATATCATGGCCTTGTAAATAGTACAATATATTCATATTTTTTTGGATTAATTAAGTAATTGACTTTATTATAAAAGTGAAATAACAAAGAAGTGACATAAATAAAGAACTTTGTTACAACAACTAGGAAAAGCATTTCACTTTTTTTTCCAGTGAGTATTATTTTCAGGCTGTTACGTGATCCTGCGACATAAGCATACTTGAATGGATTTTGAAAACAGTAACAAGTGACGACAATGCCAAGTGAAAGGTGCCAACCTTATTCGCTTCAGTTAAAAATAAGAGCATAACATCTACCTACTGGTAAACATCGAAGCATTTGAAAGGTGGTAAACTGGTTGACTACAAAGCTGTATAAATACTAGTCCTTTTGAGGAGATCATTCTACTCTGCTCGCATTCTATTCCGACGCTACTCTTCTTTAGTCAATCTGCTATTTGCATAAGCGTCGACTCTCTGTTCCTTAAAACTTAAACTCTGACAGAGATAAACCATTTAATTTAGTTGATTCGGACAGTTAAAAGTTCTCTACAATTATTCTGTTCAGTTGAACTTCAGTATCGTACACCGCTATACATATCTTGCATCACCATGCTGAACGCGCAAGTAAATCTGGCAACTTTGTGCCCTTTGATCCTTACTTGATTAATCGATTGGTCATCGCTCTGATGAGCAATCATTTCAGTTTCCATTCACAGTAATTCACTGAGAGATATATTCTTGCTTAGGATAGCATTGGTCTCCTAGCGAAGACTTATAACTATATATTTTATATCAATTTTATTTTGACCAGACTTGCCCCTGATTAATTTAGGATATTTTTGTATGAACTTGACGGCGGAAGATACGTAATAAATTATCAATATCCGTCTTATTTAGACTCTGTTTTTTTATTTACATATATCTCTTAGTCTTGTAATAATTCTCCTATTCGTTGTATTACCCGTCCTTCAAATATGCACTATTCGAAGTATTCGTAGTAATATGAAACCGGAATTTGTGCGTAGACGGCGTTAGCTGTCACTGTGGTTACCAGAAAACTGCGTCCTTGGCGCCACTTGTTTGTTTTGACTACTGATAACGATTTGCAACTCACAACCAGACAAGTTTCATGTCATAGTGTAGTGTTTAATAGCGTTGAACATGGCGCAATTTGTACCTACAAACTACGATGTGCGGACAGCATTGATTTTTTGTTACCATTTGAAGAAAACTGCTGCAGAATCGCATCGCATGCTTGTCGAAGCTTCCGGTGATCATGCTTTTGGTAAGTCACAGTGCTATGTGTGGTTTACAAAATTGAAAAGTGGCGATTTTGACGTGGGAAACGAAGAACGTGGAATACGCCGTTGAAGTTGACGTCATCGCCCCGCGGTATCCTAGCAACCAGAGTGGCTGGCTTTAAAGAAACCGAGTGGCATAGGAATTCAACATAGGTGAATAAAAGAATTTTTTTTTTCGCGACATATTTATAACTTTTAGTCTTTGTATTGCAGTATACTAATATGACTACATGCTTTGCCTTTTACTGCAAACAATGCTTTGTGAGATAATTGTAATTTCTTCAGATTTCCTAAAGAAAAGAAGGCATTACTACTGTGGACGAAGATGTGTAGGTAAGTGAGAATTATTTTTTTTTACAAACTTTCTTAGCATTTAAATCTTAGCGACAGCCTCAAATTACTTTGCGTATATTTATATTTCAATCATAACCAGTATGTTAATTGTATTCAAGCAGGCATGCCGATTTCAGCTTCACACTCTGTATTTGCCCGAGTAGTTCAAACTGAAAGTCGTACTTTTTTCGTCGATTGAATTAAGTAACGGATAAAAATTGTTTCTGTAAATCCCAAAAATTTTCAAGGAACTACTATAACACAAAAACTATAGTACAGTGTTCAAATTGCTTTATTATAAGTTTACCTATCAGGGTGTACGGAATGTAGAAAACAAGTACAAGGACAGATTCTATGTTTTGCCATAAGGTAGATTGAATTCTTCGACTTGTTTTTACTGTATCACAAGTCGAAGAAATGCAGTTTCTCAGAAATGTAGCAGCTTAGCCACAGCTGAAATCTGGCCTATTTAAATAAAAACATCTGAGTTATATTGAAGCTGCTTATTTGAATACATGTGGCACAATTAGGATTTGGACATGTACCTCTAATTTATTTGAATCTTGGTGCAGACACTTTAAGTTACATAAAGAAAACTAGGGATTCATTTTAAGTACAAGGGATATTCTACACAATGCGGAAATTCATAATGCTGTTATAAGGCGTTGAATGTGCCTTCAGTCTTGATGGTGCATAATTTCAGATGCATGCGATGCAGAATGTGTTGCAAAACCGAGAGCTGATGTGAGGTCACGGACTAACGACCTTGAACAATGTGTCCTTGCACTTACGGACACGCTTATACAAGACTTGCCTGACCGGGTGATTTCATGATAACGACGTTAGGAAAATATGTTGTTTCATATGCTAACACCGTTTTAAGTGTACTTTAGGTTTCACCAAAACATGTTAATTTCCTGGAGAAATGTTTTGTTCGCATTGTGTGTGAAACTGTTTGATCGCAATATATAAAAAAATTCGAGTCATGTAAATAATGTACGAGAGTGACACAGCGGAAGAAAGTACGACAGACTATTAACCAGTTTTAGCTTTCAGACCGAGCACATGATGTGAGTGTTAGAGGCGATGTGTATCGTATACAGTGAAAATATATTTAACCTGACCCTCAATGTGTGTCTGATGAAGCCAAGTTGGTAGTTGGTGAAACTGTTACACGTTTTTTTAATTTTAAAATAAAACATTTGCTTTGCTCACTTTTTTATTGTATTTTAAGCGGTGTACTGTTTCCTACACGTGTGGGAATGTTTAAACGGTAAATTTACCAAATTTTCATGCCAGTGTCAAATAAGAGTGAAAGAGCTAAAAGTACCACACACTGTTTGCTAGCTTTAGCGATCAGGTCGAGCACATGGTGAGTGTTGAAAGCGATGGACATAGTATATCATTAAGAAACCTAATCCATCTTCGCTATCTCGACATTGAGTCCGTGATTTTTTTAGCTAAATACATGCACTATATGCATGTTTCACACATCCAATGTTAAAGAAAGATCTCTGTTGAAACGTAAGCTATAAAAATTTCTCCAGGCATTGAAAACCGAATTAAATTGTAAAGCTAACTTTTATCACTATAATCGAGTACTTATGATTGCCTGTTTATTATATTACAAGAGTAATCTGCTGGCTTGTAAATTATATATACGATACTATTTCCCCTTAACGTTTAGATTTAGGTAGACATTGTGTGATATTTGCACATTTATAATAATTTAATGATTGTTTGATCCGTCCGTAAAACTTGTTTCGTGTTCTAGAATGTGTACAAGACTAGGAACACTATATGTATATGAATTAATAACTCGCATTATAATTAGAATTGTAAATACTTAACTTTATTTGAAACATGTTATATTTGCAGAAGGAAAGATAGAAACCCAGGCCTAAGTTCCCGACTATGCAGCTGTCATTTCAAGGGCGGATTAAAAGAAAATGGACCTACCTATTTTGAAAGAAATGTTGGAAAATACTTGCACTGTAAAAGTCCTGAGAAGAGAAGACCAAGGTATTTATATTGTTATATACAATTTTTATCATGAAATCGAGCATGAAATTATAACGTGGAATAAACACTCTAACTAGAGTAGAGCCTTGGTTAGTTATGGAAAACCAAACAACACCAAGAGCACATTCCTTTTACAATCCACATAACCACAAATTCTACAGTCTGGAATAGAAAGTAGCTCTACCCAGAGCATGTGGCTCAATAAATTAGTTTTAGAAAGATCCGGGGTTCAAATTCTGGGCAGCTGTTCTGGTTGTGGTTTTGCTCAGTCACGCCAGACGAATGCTGCAGTGGCTCTTGGAAATGATCAGGACCGCAACATTACCCTTTTCTTTTACATGGACTTTGAAGAAGAAAAAAAAAAAATTAAAGTTCACAGGGTGGGCTCATGGGCTGAATGTTTCGAAACACTCTTACGATCTTAGGAACTCCGGCGTTGGGAAGGGCATCCATGCCAAGTTCTTTTACTGAACCATATTCAGACCCATTGCTTGCACACAGTAAAATACATCGAAGTCTTTTAGTAGAACGTGAGTATATCTTAACATATTAAAAATGGTTATTACAATACGAAGAGTATAACTTCTCTTATGTAATGCTGACAAGCACGAAGTAATAGTCGCTGACGTCCCTTCATGCATCTCGTTATATATATATTTGAATATGGACTTGCGCACATTCGAAATAGAGATCTCGACGTTGCATCTTAACACTCCGAGTGGAATGAGCTTGATTTAAATTGATTCCGTTTGGTACTTCTAGGCTTCAGCAGTTAATGCCGTAAAATCTTGTGCGCCCGCTCAGTCTGTCTAAAACTTTCAGTTCAGAAAATACTAGGGCTACATAGGCGTCGTTGGAAAGGTCTCGGCGAGACTAGCTCAAACCCGTATCATTCATCCAGAGTGCAGGGGGATGCCAGATATGAGGGTGCACGTTATATTTTTCGAGCTGGTAGGGCGAGGAAGGTGATTGATTGATGCCTCGTTGGAAGTGTCTCGGCAATACGAGTTTAAACTTGAACCTGTTAAAATCTATACGGTAGGCCGTCCGCTCGAAGGTCCCGGGTTCGAGTCCCGGCATGGGTGTGGATTGTAACAGCTAAAGGGCGAATCGTGACGGGCCGAAGTCCAAAGTTACTAGACTGGCCCATATAAAAATCAAGTTTACAAAGTTTAAACTCGTAGCATTTATCCATATTACAAGGACGAGGACGAATCCCGAGTTTCGGGGAGGAAGGTGGGGTGGGTGGATTTTCAACTTCGGAATTCCAAGTAGTTGAGTTGTTGGAAACGTCTTGGCAACACGAATCATTTCTCCAGAGAGTAGGAACTGTTACCGAGTTTCGTTTGTTTTTCAAACTTGGAAATATCTTATACTTGGCCTAGGAAAGTAGTTGATGTTTCGTTGAAAAGGCTCGTCTCAATTTATCGAAGGTAACTTTAAACAAATAAATGGAATGCTCGCTGCTGAAGCCTGGCGGTAGCTTATGTGCAAGTTCCCCCGACTGGACTCCGCCTCACTTGTTTATTTCCTTTACCGGGAGGCGAATATTTTGTAAATGATCTTCCATTATCTCGGTTCGGAACAATTATTTGGATCAATTCTAGTGTTTCCTGAAAAAAAAAAAACAAAAAAAAAAAAAACGCAGGAGTCCATATAAAGCCACAGTTAGGCAGGAATAGCTGAAAATAATTATTCTTATAGGATTGCTAAAATTTTCTTTCTTTTACAATTTGAAACAATGTGGCGAGTAAAATGTTTATTAAATGCTATTACCTTTATTTTTTAACAACAAACCCTGTGTGAGATAAATATTGAAATTTATATAGAAAAAATGACAGCCGCCATGATTGGGACTCAAACGCAGATCCGAACCAGTTTCCTGTCAGGTATAATATGCATTATACCACCACGGAAGAGCCAATTCTTTGTGTATTCTTCTCACAGCTTGGCCATTTCTCAGCTCCTAGTAGCTGCTTATAAAGTCAAGGCTCTCCATAAGTTTGAAATTTTTGTCGGGGAATTTCTGCAAACGTGCAGTTCGGAAGCAGAGATGTTATTACGTTTTTTTCAGAAAGCATACGCAACTGGAAACTGGAAGATCCAAGTAATAATAACTTATTCTTTCGAACTTGACGTTTCCAGAACGCATTATCAGCTACTAGGAGCTGAGATAGTGTTAAGGTGTGAGGAGTATTCTATATACACGGAGAATTAACTCGCTGTTTTGTGGTGGTTTAATGGTTAGCATGCCCGACCTGAAACTAGGAGAGTCGGGTTGGAGTGCCGGTCACGGCGTCTATTTTTTTTTTAATTTCACAAAAACTTTTTTTATTTTTATTAAAGTAGAAGTGTTGTTCCAAGTGCATGTTTATTTTCAGCAGCAACTGTTTCTTAAACAACATGTCCCTACATTTCGACAATATATCAACTGGACTGTTGAACTTTGTCATTCCGCTGCTACACTTGAAAGCAGGAAAGTATTGTACTTTGTGGACAAATTTCTCTAAGCTTATGACTTTGGCAAGTCTGCACACGGTGGCTCTTAATGCCAACGTTCAGTCTACTACGTAACTCATATGTTTCACTGATGTCCCCCCCCCCAAAAAAAAAAACCAGCATCGAAGTCATTACATTGTTGTTACTTGTCATTATTTGTTGTCACTCTTTTTGATCGTTGCTTTCTATTTAACGCTTTTTCACACTTTCATATGAACCCACTGCTTAATGACTAAAACGTAACGTAAAATACGCTTCTAAAATTACGTTCAAAGCTCAGAAAGCATCATATAGGTCAAGCTGATACTCACGGTTATGAAACTGAACTTAAGCATTGACAGACTGAAATATGTGAGCAATTCAATCTTAAACTAACAAAAATGAAAAAAGTGAGTGGCCCTGTAGTACGAAGTTGTTGCATTCGTTCAAATGAGTTAGGATCTGTTTGTGTGTTTCCCCTGTATTTTAACAGATATACGGAAAAAAAAAAAAATACTGCGCTCTTAGCTTATGCGTGCATAGATTGTATGCGTAGACCATGGAAACAGAGGTTAACTTCACAATTTTTTTCAAGCTCATATGGGCAAACGTATATTTTCGGAAGCGCGACTAGCACCATAGAACAAATTAAGTGTTAGTTCAGGGTGTCTAGGACTTTATAGTAGCAGTAGCTCAACCACCCACTGATTCTGTGTCTGAAACAGATGACTCGTTCCATCTCAATTATGGCAGGATATGTACCGGATACATATCTTTAAAAAAAAAAAAAAAAAAAAAGAAACTGAGATATCCCTTCTTAAAGTTCATTATTGAAGATGAATTCAGGTGTAACCTAACATTTTGTAGATTAGTTTTGCAATCATTCTTTTTTACTTTAAAAGTGATGTTCACTACTAGTTTGTTGAATATTTTGATAGAAAGAGAAATAAAGTCGCGAAGTGAACCGCGTTTAACGAATTGATTTTCAATATAGTTCAGACAATTGTACCGGGAGAGAGTGCTTCAGTCACCGATAATTCCTCTTCTCCCGACAATTTCAGTTGCTGCCGAAGTGTCTTGCGAACGCACTTTTTTTTTTGCAAGCCGTAACATCTAAACCAATACCTTGTCGCTTATGAAACTTGATCAGTTTTAGAACACAAGTTCAATTTTTTTTTTTTTTTTTTTTTTTAGAATTTGCTTTTAAAAAGGAAGTGACGTCCAAATATCGCCAGTTTTTTTTTTAAATAAATCATAAATTTTGGAGTGAACATTGAGCGATAACAACTAAACCAATGAAAGTTGTAAACAAGAACGTACTTTGTTGCGGAACAGAGTAAAATAAAACCTTATTTTTCTTCAAAGTTGTCAGCATGTCTATACTCCCTGTTCAAACATTATAGGAGTAATATTTTGACATCAGCAACTACTCACAAATATTGATAATATAAAAAAACAGACTACTTTATGTTAATTAGTTGCTAAGATATGACTTGTCAAAAGTAGTCCAGCATTTCCCCTACGTTTTGAGCTTCAATATTTATCAACAATGAGCTTTAAGAAGGAACATCTGGGTAGAAATAGTTTCTTCGAAATACTGAAAAGATATAAATTTCCATAAAGAGCGTATAGAGAAATAATTACCAAAATCTGTCATATGACTGCTACAATCGTTCCTTGAACTGCCTGAATTGAGTTGAAACATGACAGTTACATATCTGGTGTAGTAAAAAGTAATCCATTATTTTTGCATGACATTGAAGGCTTGACTTACCATAGTTAGAATGATACGATTTAGGTCACATATGCGCCGTTTTGTTCGATAACGTGTTGCCATTTGGAAGGTAATATCATGATGCCTCTCTCATAGAAGCCCTTGTCCCTATTGGCAAAAAATTGAGACAGTCGATTTTCACAAGCCTCTCTCGACGCGAATTTTTCACCAGCAAACGTGTTCGCCATGGACAGGAACAGATGGTAATCACTCGGTGCCAGGTCCGGACTATAAGGTGGATGCATAAGAACCTCCCAACCAAGCTCTCGGAGCTTCTGGCGAGTCACTATCAATGTGTGTGGAATGGCGTTGTCCTGGTGGAATACAATGCCTCTCCTATTGGCCAAAGCTGGGCGATTGCTGCCTTCAGACGGTCCAATTGTTGACAGTATAGTTCCGAGTTAAGGGTTTGGCCGTAGGGGAGCAGCTCATAGTAGATAATTCGCTGCCAATCCCACCAAACACACAGCAAAACCTTCCTGGCCGTCAATCCTGGCTTGGGCACCGTTTGCGCCGGCGCACCGCACTTCGACCACGACCGTTTTCGCTTGACGTTGTCGTAAGTGATCCACTTTTCATCACCAGTCACCAACCGCTTCAGAAATGGGTCGCTTTTGTTGCGATTCAGCAGCGATTCGCAGATGGAAATTCGGTCCATGAGGTTTTTTTTGCGTTAACTCGTGTGGCACCCATACATCAAGCTTCTTTGTGTATCCAGCCTTATGCAAATGGTTCGGTTCCACACGGTTTTTTGTGCAATGTTTAGCTCTTGGGCAATCGAAACAGTGCTTACATGACGGTCGGACGCGACAATGTCCATGATTTTATCGACATTTTCGACACTTGGCCTTCCAGTGCGTGGTACATCTTTGACGTCAAAATTACCGGAACGGAATCGACGAAACCAAAATTGCGCGTGATTGGCTGTTACAGTATCAGGACCATAAACACTATTCACATTTGCAGCCGCCTGGCTTGCGTTTTCGCCTTTATCGAAGAAAAACTGTAAACTATAGCGTATTTTCTCTTTGCTAGTGTCCATTTTGACGCGCGCTCACACAACACTGAGTCAACTCATCACAACTATCTGAACAGTGTTTGTAGTACGCAATCTCATCGTTTGAACGCCATCTCGTTGAACCCGATCGGACTTATACAACGCGAGATACAGATCACTGAAGCCATCTATTGGCAAAATAATGGATTACTTTTTACTACACCAGATATAAAAGTAAGTAGGATTAAAGAAAAAAAAAGTTTTCTTGCTACATCTAGAAAATGTTCTTAGATCTAAGTAAAAAATTTATATTAATTGGTAGTATCGAAACTTCAAAGTTCATAATTAATTATATTTTCCTACATAGGTGTATATACTTTTGTTATAAAATGAAAAAAAAAACATGCTTATACTCTTAATGTATTCATTTGAATTTTGTATTGAAAGATCTTTCAGAGATTTTAGAAACGCAGAGCCAAGTAATTCTCGTTTGTTTTTCTTTCAGAGGAAGAAGGAAAGAACCCGTTACAGCGACACACCCTGAAGACCCTGCAACTAAAAAGGAAGTACAAATTGACGAAGCCGAAGTCAGTGTCAGGTGTACAAGAGAGGAAGGTTCCGAAGTTTCATGTCTGCGAGCTACAGTCGCATCTTTGAAAGCACAGGTAGTCGCAGATTGAATTACTGAAATTGAAAAAAACAATGTTACCATAGTTCAAGCTCCATGCATGACAGTGAAGGTCATACAGCATTCAAAAGATCTGATTTATTATTACACAGGACTCCCCAGCGTTAATGTTTTTTCAAGTGCTTGTTAAAATGGTGCACAATAAAAGAATTTTATTATTTCGAAGGTTGGAAAGTGGAATCAATGTCGAGTGAGGATCAACTTCATCTCACGTTAATGAAACTTAAAAAAATTTAGATTTGGCCTTCCGTTTTCATACCTCTAATTCCACCGTAGCGAATGTATTCCTCACCTACTTCATGAAGTTATTGTCATTTCAGTCATGAACAAATTTCCATCGGCAGCGAAGTGTAAAGGATCTTTGCCAAGTTGCTTTTCGGAATTTCAAGATTGTCGATTAGTCATTGATTTGCACTGAAATTAGGTGTTGTGTTCCCAGAGCAAGTATAAATAAAGGTTATAATACCTTCAACGGGGCTGGTTGGAATTCCTCCGAATAGTGCGATTGTTTTTGTGAGCGATTTATATCCGGGAGCTGTTTCCGACAAAGAAATTTTCCGGCATAGTGGAGTGTCACAGCAGCTGCAACCGGTTTTAGCCGACAAGGGCTTCCTAATAAGTGATTGTGTCACAGAAGGTGTTAGGGTTAACATGCCACCGTTTCTTACAAACGGTCAGTTTACACCGCAAGAAGTAAAAACAATAACTAGTATCGCAAGAGCCAGGATACGTGTTTGTTGAAAGGGCAAATAGGAAGGATGAACAATTTTGACATTTTGGAGAACTTTCCTGGCCATTTGCGATGTTATTCTTCAAAAAATATTTCAAACTTGCGGTGCGTTGGTAACTTACAAAATCCAATATTATTAAAGAACGAAAGTGTGTAGGCACTAATTAGTGGTAGAGTAATCAACAGTGAATATATTTCTGAAGATTGGGTACATTTACAGTGTATTATATTGATTGTCAAACCAGTAGTAATTGAGCAGATGCATGCAAATTCGGGCCGACTAGGCTTTTTCGATCAAACGAAAACACTTCTATCCAAAACGAAATAGAATGGGAGCGATGAATGCCAAGCCACATTCACCGTTTTGTTAACCCTGGATCACGCAAGGTGAGAGAGGGCAATTTTTATACTTAATTTTTTTTCTGAATAATGCTTTTTTGTGTTGGTACGAGTATACTTTTATTGATTTCGAAAAGTATTTATATTTTTACTCTTTGTAATTAATAACACCTATGTTAGTGTATTATGGATGTTTAAGAAAAGTTTACAAATCTGATAGAATACTAGTGACATAGTTACAAATTCAAAATTGTAAGGAAATATTCTAATACGTTTTTCTAGTAACAGTTCTGTAATTTATAAAGCAAACAAGTCTCTCTCTCTAACAAGTCAAGCACATCGCAAGTGTTCTACATAAAAGAACGAAGTAACAAATAATTTGAGAAATTTGAGGCACCGCTTGCACTGATTGAGGACCAAAACTTGCAAACACATTTTGCAGCAGAGAATCAGGGTGAAATTTTGAAAGGTTTATATGGTGTGTAAAGCCAGGTTATATCTGCCTGCAACAGAAAATATACCGCACTGATCCTTCCAGGCACACCTTGCGTAATTTAGGATTAAATAGTAATTCGAAATTAGTTTTATTTGGTAACATTCATTTATGCGTTCTGCGTGGTATTAAACTATAAGTTGCGAATAGTTCAGAAGCAAGTTAAACCCCCTTTTTTTTATTAATATTTACGGCCTTTATGCATCTGTCTCAGGTCAGGATGTGACAGCAAGAAATTAAGTGAGGATGATTCATCACTGAAATCGAACCCCAGGACCTTTCGAATGCGAAGCTCTACAGTTTGAACTGCATCCGCTTGGTAATCCGTGGCTAGGTGTTTGAGAACTTTGTGGCTTTGTATTGTTTTGATTATTAAAAAAAAAAAAATCGTAAAATTCTTATTTGCTAATATAAAAGTAATAGTGGGCAATTAGAACATTGTGCAATATCTTTTAAAAACAAATAAGAAGGAATGCTATTTTATGATTGGTATGTCTTAATTTTGTGTTAGAAAGAAAGTCTATGAAATATACTAGCAGGTTTTCTATTAATAGTTTTGAAATGAAAATAGTTTATGAAAATCAAAATTCTTGCAACACATTTTATTGAAAAATGTCGGGGATCAATTATTTTGTAGTGAGTAATGGTTGATGAGTGCAATATAATTTAGAAGTTTCAGGACATCTTGAATTATATTGTTCCTGAAATGATTTACTAAGCTACTTCAGGAACTGAAAGGTCTGTCATGTTTAAACAATCTGATGTTTGGGTTTCTGAACTTTTTTTTATGAGGAACGGGATCTTAACCTAGAGCAGGCCAAAAATGCTCTAATATTTAAAAAAAAAGGGCAGGAAATGAAAATCTGCACAAGTAATGATGTGGTAGGTGGTTCCCAATACCAATTACTTGTACATTGGGTTTTCATTTCCGGCATTGTTTTAAGAAATAACAGAGCCTTTTTTAGACTTTTCAGTCAACTTCGCATACTAATGTCCATCTCATTATCTCTCTCAAAAATTAATTTATGGCAAAATTGACTTCTCCAATGTATTTGTGGTAAAATTCTAGCCCAGATGGGTATCTTACATGACCCCCCCCCCCCCTTTGTATTTAAATAAAAACCGAGCATGATTCAAGATAGCGGCCATGACGGACGTACCCCCTAAAAGTTTCCGTATTTATCCAATATCCATTAGTGTGTACTGCCATCTAAGAATTAATGGTGATTAGTCATAAAATCAGGGTTGAGTTTTCAAATCTTGGATGGGGTTACAAGTTAAAGTAGACCAAAGGTGATCATTTTTTAATGAAAAAGCCATCCATCAATACTAATTTAGCAAAATAGCGCCAAGCCGCAAATTTGTTTTTATCTTCATACGATTGAAAATGTTACAGAAGGAAGTGAATTTTATTGGTTAAGCTAAAAAAAAAATCTCAACCATATTGAAGCTGTGCATTCTTAGTATACAGAAAATGCAAGCAAAATCGTATGATGTTCGATTTCACTGGCTGCAATCCGTTGCTTAATTAGAATTCAGATTTTCATTTACCGACTACTCTATTAGGTATTAGACTATGACACAGAATAATAATTAAACTGTTACCTCTGGAAACTCCCACAATGGTTGAGAGCAACAAGAAACATTGCCATTTATTAAGTTTTAAAGTTCTTTTTAAAAAAATAGTATTTTTTGTGAAAAGATGTATGGCAGAATTAGTTTGCATTGACAATCAATGTGGCTTGGGACAATCTTCTTGGATCCCCTAATCATCAAATAATTATTCTTGTATTCGTTCACTACTGGAACGATGTACGTTGCCTCAGCAAATTGTTAAAAGTAAATTCATTGTTTCATTACAAGTCCCTTTTACTCTTCGTGCATCGTCTCAGTAGAAAGTTTGTGTACACAGTAGTTTTTAGCAGACTCCAATTTTACACAAATTCCTATTAATCCATTTCTGCATGCACTCATTTCAATATAACCATATTTAAAAATTGTATGTAACTTTAACAGGACAACTATAGTGAAACGCGTAAATATAATTAAAATTATTTATAACACCAATTTTAAAGTAAAGAGCTATACAAACGATTATATCATAGTCTGACACAAATTATATATACAAAAATTACACAGAAACACAACTAGTTACACATTACTGAACACATCAGGAAGAAACACTTTCTCATAAACATTTAAAATTGATTTCATGCATTCCTCATAATGTGGAGCTTTCTCCACAGATACGATAAAAGTATCTTTCGGGCTCCACACAACTAAGTCACAGAGATTTCGTCCCGCCATATACATCCCTCCTTGTATTTGGTGGTGGTACAAAAATCCTTGATCATTTTCTAAATTTAACCTGATTTCG
>JAGDQP010008581.1:21053-62443 GCA_022664845.1 Lepisma saccharinum
AGAAAGAGGAAGGGAAGGCATGCAGTCCGATTTTTCAATAGGGGTTACTAAATAAAACCAATCATACTAAATTATTCACATTAAGCTAGTTCATAAACATCACAAAGGAAATAGCTTCCAAATAATAGGCTTCTTAGCTTCTAGTAAAGGTTCATATACCCTTGTCACTTCCATACAGATACAGATACATTTTATTAATAATAGTATAGAATTTACAGATTGCTTAAATTTAGGTGGAACCGGGCAAATGCTGTTTATGGTTCCTCCTCTCAATAATTGTTAATTTCTTACAAAAATGGCGAAAAGAAAAAAAAACACAGTGGTTATATAATAATGTAATGATATGAATGATTATACAAAAACTACAAAATGAAAAACTACAAATAAGTTGGTTAAATAATTAAATGTAAACATCTCTGAAGATTATAATTATATAAAAATTGCATGACAATGTAACAGCCTAGTTGCTGTTCCATTTTTTAATTTATTTTCTCCCCTTTTATTTTTTTTTAGTCTCCGTTTTGTTTCCTTTCTGTGTGTTCTCCTTAGCTCATTCTCTTTGGTTGGTTTTAGACTCTTTGAGCGTGTTTCGTTTTGATTTTTCTTTGGATTTTTAATCGTTATCCATCCAGGTTTTCGTTAGTCACGCAGCAATGACTTGGATCTAACGCTTGTTTTTGATTGGACCCTAGTCAATGCTTCGTGACTTGTTTTTTGCTGATTGGTGTGAATCAGCCTTTTTCTCCGTTTGCTGGGAGAACTGCTCTCCCACGCCATGTTAGTTCAGTTCCAATTTTAATGACGAGACGAATGGACGTATGGGCTTTCCGTCATCTGTACTTCCTAAGCCCTGTCTACGAGAGGTAGATATAAACACCAAATTTAGTATACATTCTGATAATATTTCGATTGATTTCGTCCGTTCCGGAAAATTATATTAAATCTTAAGTCAAGAAGAATTAAAACCGATACTAGTGCTATCAGGACTTTTCAGCAGCGACATCATTATTTTGGAATTTCAACTCGTTAAAATCTATTATTTTATTTTGAGATTATTTGTCAAAATGTACAATATGTTCTAAATTTCTGTATGGGGCCGTTATTAACCGAATTCTTACATTACAAGTATCGGTTTGTTAGATTTCAATAGTCATATGCCTATTTTTCGTCTCCAGTTTTCCAAATCCATTCGAAATTCCCGGTTAGCCATGTTTGACAGCTACCGCATATTTTCCTTACTTGATCAAATTAGCAACATGTCTGTTCGACTATCTTTGCGTACCGTTTCGATGTTAATAGTAAATTTATATTATTCGACATGGTTCGATAATTTTGGTTTCAACTCCAGCCACTATTCTCCGATAAAAAAGTCACATTTTATAATATTATTTTGCATTTTCAAGATTTATTCAGAACGTCTTTTGTATAAGGTAGTAATCATCTGTAATGACGTCACACAATTAATAGTGTTAAATTGATTCTTTCTTTACGAAGTATTTTGAACTAGAACTTGTTTCGTGTAAGTAATTCTGTAACAAAACTTTTCTAAATTATACAACAATATTTCGGGAATGATTTGTGAAAACATCAACACAATTTATTAATTATTATAGAAATTATGGACATTTATATGTGACTACGCAACTTTCAGTTCTGTTTAATTAATTCAATGTATACCAGCGATTCAAATTTGTTTGTTCCTACAACTCAACATTAATTCTGTTCAGATTCTTTTGAAACTATCATATCCAAAAACGTGCAATATGTACATTCAGAGTAATAAATTGAAATTCTGAAATTTTTATATTTCTTCGAACAATCTTGTGTTTATGTTCAGTAAATGTAGTATAGAAACCTCTCAGTTAACCAGGTACGATTTAAGGCATTAGTTGATAATCCTCATACAGTGTTTAGTAATATTTGTGATGTGCAGTGAGTTATTTAATGTTTGACTTGATATTCATTGGAATTCAGCTACTAATCGTTACGTGAAGTTGACAGCAATTGATACTAAATTATTTCTGTGTTTCGGTAAACCTACCGTTTTGAGTGATGTGATTTTAATTAGATTAGATCGGTTCATAAATCCGTAGACCAGTGGTAGGATTCTTTCGCCAGCTGAGAAGTGATGACTTGGGAAAGGAAGTATATATTGAATTTCTGGTTATTTCTGCGTTGACATATGAATTGACTCCAGCATGTGATTTGTGTGAATAAATATTATTTGCATTTGTGCGTTATGACACGACGTTTGGATTGAGTTGCGACCGTCATTCGTTGGTATTCGTTCGTCTTTATTTCAGGAATTGCGATTCCAGACTACAGGTGTGGGCCCTACTAAGATAAAGGTAAGACATGGTCTTTTGCCACCCTGTAGACTTCGAAGTGAGTAAAGACATAGTATGAGTCACATATGAGTCGTTTTGCGTATCATCGTTTGAGATTATTTCCCAAGTAAAGATCTGCGTTTTTCTTTCTTAATCTGTCGCTAATCTGAACCAGCTGGTACTTCAGTGTGTGAACTGACGATCTAATTAAAAGATAGGAGGTGTCGCCTTACCGGTATTTCCTCCCTCGATCTAAATTAATTTTTTTACAGCGATCACAAGGATCTGGAATCCTCTTTCCCAGATATTCTTAAATCTGGAAGGCATTTCTGCGCCCCTCGTCTGGGGTGTAGAAAATGTTTGGAGCTAGAGGTTAGGTTAGATGCGTTGCGTGGGTACTCTAGGCTCCTGGCGACCCTATTTGTCTGTGTGATCCTCTTTTTGGATCTTAGGTTGGGGGCGTTTCAAGTGCAAAGCCAGGGAGGGACAAATGGCCCTATTAGCTATACTTAGTAGCTCCCATACATAACAACCCTTTATGCGTTGAAATAAAAAAAATTAAGAAAGTAATGCGTCCTCCGAAAAAAAAATAATCAATTATTACTGGCCTATTTTTACGACTAGGCTATTCTAAAAGTCTGTACAACTCAGCTCACTTTTAAGTCTATCTTATGTGGACAACGTTACATTAGCCTTAAACACATCCTGTATACGGGGTAGTTCTCAACCTTCGTACCACTGAATTCGGCTCCTATTGCACATATGGTAGAGCTTTGCAATAAAAAAATGTACATATCAAAGTGCATGTGCAGAATCACATGATGATGTTGCTGAAAGCAGTGGCGTCCCGGGAATACATCTACGGGAGGCAACTTCAAAATGTTAAATAGAAACTGGGGTTGATTTTGCTCCCTTTGCAATAAGCGCGACATTTTGAATCACTTTTAGAGGAACAAAAGCTTTTGAGTCTTGGCCCGGGCCAGATCAAAATGAATTTATAATTTCTTCAAAAATTCGGTAAAACATTTTAAATTTAATCAAGAAGTAAGAAAAAATAATGAAAAATAATTGGATTCCTTATCCTAACATTAACCAACATAACTGCCACAACACAAGAAAAATTTAGGGGTAGCGTGTCTGCCAACCAAGCGGCATTGGGTATGTCGAGCGTACGAACCCTGCTCCGGCCGGCCATCCCGACTGAGGTTTTCCTTAGTCTCAACAGGCGAATGCCGGGATGGTAGCTTCTGTAAGGCTAGGGTCCCTGCCTTTGCACTAGGGATGTCAATCCGCTCGGCTCGAGCGGCGAGTCTAACGCTCGAGTTGAGTCGTCGCTCGAGCTCAACTCATTGTAACCTAGTCGCAGCGTGAATCTCTCTGAGCAACGACTCGAGCAGTTCTGAGTACCGACTCGACTCGAGCAGCTACTGAGCGCCGACTCGACTCGAGCACATAGTGAGCGCCGACTCGAGTCGATTCGAGCAATTGTGACCACTGACTCGACTCGAGTAGGTACTGAGCACAGACTTGACTCGGATCGAGCGAGTCGACATTGAAATAACTAAAAAAAACTTTTTAAAGACATTTTTTTCTTAATCAATTCGTACTAAAAAGGAAAAAAAATTTTTTTTGTTTATGCATGACTAAAAAGAAAAGAATGGGGCGCGTCATTTCAAGAATTTATGAAGGGACAGTATATGAGAGCGCGCTCATGCTTTTCTTTTTAGGCATGCATAAACAAAATTATTTTTTTCCTTTTTAGTACGAATTGATTAAGAAAAGAATGTCTTTAAAAGTTTTTTATTACTTTTTTATGTTAATTTAGTTTCACTATTTGTTTTTTTCTTTCCTACTAACTTTAGAAACAATGATAGTAGATATGAAGTTAGTTTATTGATCTTCTTGGCAACATAATTTGTTGTTCTAAGTTTTCTTTAATAACTGAACAAGTGGAAGACCGAGATAGCTGTGTATAAATTATGAGGTAAGATAACTTTGCATTACTATGACATCGTCCACTGACTCCTTTTCTGATTGTCCGCTCGGCTCGAGCGGCGAGTCTAGCGCTCGATTCGAGTCGTCGCTCGAGCTCGACTCACTGTAACCGAGTCACAGTGTAAGTGTCTGAGCAGCGACTCGAGCATATAGTGAGCGCCGACTCGAGCATATAGTGGGCTCCGACTCGACTCGAGCACAAAGTGAGCACCGACTCGAGCAGTTGTGACCACCGACTCGAGCAGTTGTGACCACTGACTCGACTTGACTCGAGTAGGTACTGAGCGCCGATTCGACACGAGTCGAGCAAGTCGTTGACATCCCTACTTTGCACATCGTTGTGCTTCCCCTATCCGGCCTGAAACTTAGATGCCTAAAGTCCATAAATAAATTCTTGAACACAAGAGAAAATGAAGTATTTACTCATTATTTTTTCTTGTCTCTTGTCACTTTTCAATGTTTTAAAAATGTAAATAATAATGGTTTTGTTGAATCATGTTTTGATCATTAATCAATTTAATGAGAACGCTAGACTTGTATATTAGAGGTCTGCACGGGCTCGGGCCATAAATTGCCAGAACTTCTCGTGTTCTTGTTGGGCCTGGGCTTATTGTGATTATATTTTTCCCAACTGGGCCAGGGCAAGAACTGTATGCCAGGGCAAGAAATGATGTACATTCTCAGGCCTGAGTTTAGTTTAAAGTTAATTGAAAACTCTCTTAGCTGATTTGTATAAAAAATGAACTAACGTTACTTTTATTCTCACTAACGAACATCACTGTCTGTGTTTATCAATACTCATGTGCCTAATAGCGGTTGTAGCCGCAGCAGATGAACCTATAGAGAAGTTCTGCCTTTTTATTCTTGGAAAAACTGTGAATAGAGGAGGCATGTAAACAGAAGTACTATTGCATGTCACAAGGCCTGAAACCCTGGAATAACACACAACTTTGACCCTAAAACTGGCAGGTCCTTTCCAGTCGCGCCCCTCCTAGGTCTTAGTAACTACAACTCCGACAGAGATGATTTATACACAGCTGGATTCGTCATGGTCTACAATGGTAAGGAAAACTATGGATGTGACTCTAAAACTTGCAGGTCCTTTTGAATCGCTTAGTATTCTTCATTTGTGACCCTACTAGATCTCAGTAGCCACAAGTTCTACAGAGATAAGCCATACACCGTTGGATTAGTAATGGACACTGGTGGAAAATCTATGACTGACTAAAGCTGGCAGGCCACGGCATTCGCTTAGTAATCTCCATCTGTTCCTATCGCTTTGAGTTTTTTCAATACGTTATAATTCGAATTTATACGGGGGCGCTTTCGTTTTGTTTATAATAAAACCGTTACTTAATATTTTACGTTATTAGGCTAGGAATTGTTAGGTTACAATCTACCTTTGATTTCAGTGGATGGAAAATACTATTTTTAAGTGAGTAAAATCTTTCACTCTAGCTAATGATGTTTTGTTTGTTTCTCTTCCGAGGAAGTGTTTTAACTACTCCTTCCCTGCAAGACAATTATGCAGAGAAAATGGTTGATCAAAATTACTTCTGATAGCTAACTGATAGGGAGAAAGAAAAACATTTTAAATTATGTTTTCGAATTCAAAAAAAAAAAATCATCTATCATAACTTTGCCATGGTTATTAGGAGAGAAATTAAACAGGCGTTGGAAAAATGTAATTAATATTTAGGTCCTTTGGGGCGGGAGGGGAAAGACTGCATTACGAAGTCGAGTAACTCTGCGGGACCTGCAACCTTATTTCGGGTAATAATTTTTCTGAGTGAATTTTATTATGTATTAGTTTGTGTAGAAATGATAATAGAAAATTAACTCTTCTCTTTTAACTCATTCAGCGCGGAAGTACAGAGAATACAATTATCTAGCGTTGGGTCTTAGGTCGCCCTGTGTGAATTGATGAAGTGCATAATTGACGTATTATTAGGATTAAAGTGTTGGTTGCTCCGTGGTGTAGTAGCTAAAGCAACGGATAATAAATCACAACGTTGCAGGTTCGAATCCATCCACAGATACGTGGAAAATTTTTCGATTATAAATGAAGACGAGAGAGTAAAACATGTCATTGAATAAAGGCATAATGTAATCAAGGTCCAGTTTTTTTTTCTAAAACTACTGTAAAAATATGCATAATTCGGTTTACGAAAATAGTAAATTTCCTCAGTATATAACTTGGTACTATTTTGAGTGCATACAACTGAAAAATAAGTTGGGCTAACATTGGGCCACATTCACATTTTAATTACCATATAGTTTGCTCTACGTTGAACTTCGCTTTTAGAGCCAACGTTATCGCTAACGATAAGGCTAGCGGCCAACGACCAAATAGAACAGTACTGAAAAACGTACAATCAGATTTTCAATGGTCCATCAAGAATTTGCTACTTGGGGTACACACGATTTTGTATTATATTTGTTGTTACAAATACAATTTGCAATATAATTACTAAATTAAAATTTCTATATTACTATTGAGTTGATCCTTTATAATGCGGCCCTCGCTCTCTTCCTGATTAGTCAATTTGTCCAGCTGCCAGAAAAGGTTGGAGACCTCTGGAGTAGACTATAACGTTTTTCCGAATGATGATTGAATTAGCTGTTTGGGAAGATTGCTCGTTAGTATTCACAGTGCAATGTAAATATTATACTTGTTAATAATGGCTCTGGATAAATAGCTACTACTGAACTATGATATATGCACCAAACTCATGTTTGCTGTAAGATTAGAAATTATATTTTACAGCTGTAAGTAATGCTTTTGTTACAGTACTACACAAATCTGCTTTATGTGATAAATAGTGCAAGAAATACAGAAGAGGTATAGAATGAGTGAAGGCAATACACGGTCAGGAAAGTCGAAATAATATATTGCATTATGCTAGAATAATAACTTCCATGGGAAAGCAAAAGCTGGGGGGGGACAATCCTCCTGCACCCTCTTAACATGGAACCATTGAGGAAGAACACAAACTCTACAGAATTAGCAATTTTTCGCAGGAATCACAGAAACCGGTCGAAAACGTGTTTCATTCAAGCGGTATACACATATTCAGGCATTCGCTTCTCCAACTTCCCACCCCTTCCACTGCCAAGCCTAGAGTGGGGCGTGGCTTACCTTCATCAAACCTTTTAGAGGTGGACTAGAATAGCTATATAAAAATACTATTTTTTTATTGGTGTATCGGATATGTTTGCAATTAAAATTATTAGAATCGTTTGTTCACAAGGAATAAAACAAAAAAAAGTTGATCTTTCTAGCGTAATTGGTTGCAAAGTTAGTCATATTGTAATTTAGAGAAAACAAAATAATTTTATTTATTTTTTAATAATTTATTTCTGAAAAACTAGGAAACAAATGTACGTTCTAAGTATTTCAACCCGTTCATGAACTTCTGAAGAATGCTCCAAAACTTTTCTTTTCTATTAAAGATATCCAGTTCCTTAGAAAATGAAGATATTCGGTATCCATTTTCTGTCCATAAGCTCCAACAGTAAATTTTCTAGCGCTAAGAGAAGTAGAAGACCCCGTTAAGGGGACACTTACTCCGGTGAATGTATACCGAAAGTTATGCATTCCAGCATAACATTATAAAAGAAGACAAAAGGCCTTGCGGGGTAGTACAATTTTGGGTAGCAAAAACAATTAGTGCTAGTAGATATTTATGTTGTTAAAACAATTACCAAGGGGCGTGGTAGCTGTCAATCCCCGTAGTACGTTGCTAGGCTACGCCTACTACCCTCATATTCTACAAGCAGACATGTTCGTTTCTTTCTTGTTTTGTCCGTGTGTGTAAAAGGACAAAAGGAGGCTGGGTAACAGATCAATAGAAAAACGGACATATTGGTCTTCTGCTTGTTCTCTGTCGTGTGGATGTTTTAACAGTTGTAAAATAATGTTTGATCCACTTGTGCGGATAGCTTCGCACAGTGAGGAGGACACCGGTTCGATATCCGCGTGGAATACGAGAATCAGTATATTCACAGAATATAAGCAAATAAAACTTAAATTTCCCGTATATGCATACTGCATTATATGGTTTGATTTACAAACAATGTTCCTGACCTAATTGAACGTAATGCTTTGTTATTTAAAAATAAATACGGTAATAAATTACTGTCATTAGTGTACAAAGTTCTTCAGTGACAGATATTGCACTAATGAATTGACACAACTGTATAGTAATTTACAATAATAATTGGATTGTAACCTGTTATCCGCTATTAGTGCTGTGTTATTCATTGAACACAGGCAATAGGGTTGGAGGAACAGTAATTAGAAGTATTTAATTATGAGTTGCAGTAAGATATAGTGCTTTCTGGGGACTATTCATTACATATAGGATGTAATTATGTCATTTTTATAGCAAAAAATATGTGATTATTTTAAAAACAGTAAATAATTGTTCAGTATACCCTATCATATAGCAAAACAAGGGATGTGTACTTTGTACTGTAAGGATATGGGGAAAAATCCTATATAAACGTAACACGGTTATTAATTGTTAATCTATTTCATAATTTATTAATATTATTGTACAAAAGTAATGTCATTCTTTGTATATATAAACAAATACCATGTTCCTATTAAAATATTAGTACATACATTCAAGGTATTACTATAGCTTAAATTGTGTCCCATTATTTTTTGGAGACCCTCTGGATATGCCTGAGTAATGTTCTGTCCTTGAGGACTTTAAATTGGCAAAAAGTGTCCCATTACTTTTGGAAAACACTGTATATATGCCTGAGGAATTATCTTTTTAACTACTAGTGGGACATCATAGGACTATCAGAAGTGTGGAGGAAGAATGAAGAACAATTGGAACTTCCGTCGGGGCACATGTTCTGCTGTAAAGGAACAGAAAATGGAAAACCGACAGGCGTTGGCTTTATACTTAGTAAAGACCTGAAGTCACGGATCACAGGAATTGAAGGAATTTCGGATAGAATCGCACGGGTAGTAATAAAGATAAACAAGAGATACAGTATGGAAATTATACATGTATATGCTCCAAAAACATCACATCTGGAGGAGGAAATCGAAGCCCTATACGAAAAGATACAGAAGATTTTGATAGCAGCAAATCACATTACAAAATTGTAATGGGAGACTTCAATGCGAAAGTAGGAACTAAGCAGAGTATTGACACTAAGAACGAAATAAAAGATTCACGGAGAGACAATAGGTAAATGTAAACTGTTATGGAGTTCGTTTGAAAGATTACACTTTATTTTTAAAAGCAAACTACCTATGTGTCTGAAGCGTAAAGTTTATAATGATGTAAGTTACCCGTAATGATGTACGGGTGTGAAACTTGGGACATTGAATGCACAAAGGACTCAACGATTAAGAGTGACACAAAGAGCAATGGAGAGATGCATGTTAGGGATAACTGGGAGGTGCAGGAAGACAGACGACTGGATTCGCGCACAAACAAAGGTAGAAGATAGAAACAATCAAGACTGCGAAGAGGGTGAAGTGGAGATGGGCCGGTAGCTGGACGAACAGATGGAAGACAAATGTACTACATTGGATTCCCAGAGAAAAGAAACGACCGAGACGATATCCAAAGGCAAGATGGGTAGATGAATTCAAGCGTTTTTCAGGAGCTACATGCATGAGGATAGCATCAGACCGAGATATGTGGAAAGAAAAAGGAGAGGCCGTCATCCAGAAGTGGATAGAAAATGGCTGAATGTAATGATGATGATGGCTCTAAAATTTATTTCTGGGTGAGCCAAATTGACGTAAAGTTGGATACACCATTTTTTTCCCCTAATTCTCACTTCCGCACAGATCACTTACTTTAGTGTGACGTGCACTAACGTGCATTAATGATGCACTAACGAACCCACATGGTTTAACCCGCGAAAGCTTTACGAAAGTGTATGGCGGGCAAATTGACGTCAAGTCGGCCCCCCACAGTTTTTTTCGTTATATCTCGCTTAGGAATGGAGCACTAACGATCCAATATGTTTGAGTCTAATTATTTGTTAGTGGGTGGGGCCAACACTAAGAATACAAAGAATATAATACAAAGAAAAGGTAGTCATCATCTAATATTAAGTCACATGAAAATACCAAACGTACTTAAGATACTCTTACTTCTATTATCTCAGCACACGAAATGAAATATCAATTTATTATACTGTACAAGAACTTTAACTGTACTATGAATTGGATTGAAATTAGGGTAAAAATAGAAGTTTGAGCGCTTTTCGACAAAATATACTGGAATATATATTTAAATTCAGATTCTTTTCAAAATGTCAAGAATACTTCAAATTCCTATAATTTGCACCGCGTGGAGTACCTGTACCTGCGAAAAATGTAAAATGATTCCTCGAACTATGCGATTAAATATAAAAAAAATATATGTTGACACCTAAATAAACAATTACCGATAATTACAATCCTAAGAAATATGCACACGTGATCTTAAAGCTACTAAAATATGATACACTGAGTTGATTAAAAGGTACGTGAAATAAGTTCTTTCGTTGATAGATTACTATATCTGTTTCGATATATATTATGAAAGATCGTAAGTGATTTTTCTGGAGATATAATGCAATACGCACACTATTCACGGTGATTTGTCCCTGTAATTCCACTACAAAATGAATAGTGTTCACCTAAAATGATAATTAAGTTGATACTGGACGATTCTTCTGTGTAGAATGACTCTTTAAGCAATATATACGAGCAACGTGACTTCATATGCTAGATCTTCTCGTAGCCACTGCACGATGCATTGATGAAAATCCACTAACTCGAATGAGTGAATATGATTTTATGTCACTGCCGTTTCTAAAGCTAGTTTTTGCAAAATATCCAATTCTGGTTTGACCTGTCTGTAGCCACAGCGTAATTTACAAATATTTGAAGAAAAAGTGTAAGTAACTAAGTATCGTCTTAGACACGTTCAACCTGTATATCACCACAAGAATGCAAAATACTTGTAAAAAATTTTCAATTTTGACCTGACAGTCCTGTAGTCACAGCGTTGAGATTATTTGTTGTAATTGGTTATTGAATGTCAAAGTATAAAGTACTTCTTTTAAATGCACACTAAAATGTTCATATGAATAGACGTACGAAAAATAAATCATATTCACAATGTAATGAGTTTCTTCTGTTCACCTGCCCTTATTTCTTACGTTTAGGCGAACGGGTTTATTGACTTATGTATAGACATATAAATCAGTCTTTGTAAAGACATTACGAAGTAATATACTTTCGTCTATAACTGATGCGTAACTAAAAAACATGTCGCACAGTAACAACTCAAATCGAAAAGACTGAGTCTGAAAGTTTACTTTCGAAGACGGGGAAATTTCACTATAGGTAGCAATGCTGTCTAGTCACTAGGGTACCAGATGAGTTACGACAAAATTACTGCCTAGTTACCAGAATATGACGTCAAGATTTGTTCAGTTTTCAGTCGAGGACGAAATTTTCTTCTTCCGCTGCTAGGTAACAAAATAAGTCAGATTGTTGGCGTCCGGCAATTTACACCTTCCTCTCCCACAACAAGCAAATGTTTCTTTCTACAACTGCTTAAGCAAAACAACGCTACTTAAAAAAAAAAAAAAAAAAAAAAAAAAAAAAAAAAAAAAATTCAAATATTACATAAGCATTCAAAAGGTGTTCAAGTTTTGCTGACAACGGGGAGGCTGAATCAAAGCAATACTTACGAAAGATTAAAAAAACAACAACAGTGTACATTTAAAGATTTAAACAGTACTACTACTTTCGTAGTACCTTTGGACTACGAAATTACAAGAAATTTTGACAAATCCTTTGTAAGCACAAGAGAAAGGGGATTAAAATTACTAAAAATGTGCTTACGTAATACTCTGACACCTCATAGCATTAGCAGTAGTTGAAATAGTTTTAATATAAAATATTATTACTAGTAATAATTATGTTGTATTACTTTCATTTCTGAGAGAGTGGTAAGTATAATAACTGATACCAGTAATAAAAGAACTTTTTAAAGACATACTTTTCTTAATTCATACAGTTAAAAAAAAAAAGTTTATGCATGGATAAAAAGAAAAACATTGGGCGCGTCAATTTAAGTTTATAACGTGACTGAATATAAGAGCGCGACTCATGCTTTTCTTTATAGTCATGCATAAACATTTTTTATCTTTCAGTATGAATTGTTTACTTAAAGTATGTCTTTACAAAGTTTTGCTATTATTTTTTTTTTTCGATTATTTCGGTGTTCGGATACTTTTTCTCAATTTAATGTTTTGTGACCCAAATCCTAAAGTGTTCTGCAACCAGTCAAACGAACGGAACATCGTTGCAGGCTAGTCATTTATTTTAGGGAAAATAAAACAATATTAGGAAAATACATTAAAATATGCTTTTACAAAAAATTTTTGGTATGTAAATATTTATTACATACGAGATAACAATAACCGCATCTGTAAAATCAACAAAGCCTTAAGGAACAACCAACACAAACAATAAGGGAAACAGCATTTAAAGAAGAAAAAACCTCGAATTCCTTCCCTGGAGACAGCGTTCCAAGAACTGAAGAAACAGTACCACGCTGAACGGCGATACTAATACTGTGCAATAAGAAAGGAGTGACGCGAGCATTGCCGGAAACAAGCATGATGCGTCGTCCAACTTCCTTAACGAAATTGAAGCCCTCGGTGCTCCAAGTACCGCTTGACTCTATTGCAATGGCAATGAAGTTAAATTTATCTAACAGGGTACTGTATTTTTTTTTTTTTTCCGACCTCTCGACGGGAAGCAGCACCACCAGCTCGCATAGATGAATGAGGAAGATTCGATACGGCAAACACCAGTAAAATCCCATCATAAAGATCTTCCTCTTTTCCAAGGCACTAGTCAGGCCTCTTACCATCGGAACGACTACATCCAGATGGTTCACGCACTGAAGGTACTTCAGCTGAAATAAGCGCACGATGAATTACGTCATTTACACTGGCATGACGCATTTGTCTACCAGCACTACGAACACAAGAGAGACCGTGAAGGCCTCGTTGATCTACGATTGTGAAGTACACAGACATCAGCTCCTAATCGTAAAGTAGCAGCAATATGAAAACTTTGATTGGGTAAGTGGAGGTCCAGAGAAGGTAGGGCCTGTACATATAGAATTGACGATAGATTGTAGTGTAATTGCAAAAAGAGCAGGACCGAGGGGATCACTCTATTGGACTCCGCGTTGAGATCAAATAACGTCATCACCCAGAGAGATATCAGTTCATTGAGAATAACATTGAAAACCATAATGATAAATCAACAGGAAAGGTTTTTGAATTTCCATCAACATGGTATCGCGACTACACTCGTTAAAAGCATTACGAAAATCTATCTTTACTATAGCCGTAGGACCAAGGTGGGAAGAAAAGCATATGCGAACAGCATGGACAACAGCCTCGGCAAGTGTTCATTGAATCACGAATTCTAAAACAAATCACTTTTGCTGTCAGACGCCGCCACACATTAACGATCGGAATGGGGGGGGGGGGGGGGGGGGGGGCGAATTCCACCACACTTCTTTCTGAAGCCAACCAAGGTTGCGCCCAAAACAAATTGGACCACCTTCTATGGGTACTTCTCCAGAAAGAGATGACAGAAATGAAGTCGCATAAAGATGTAATCAGTCGTTCTTTTAAGTCCACATTGTAACACATGAGATAATTTAGAGTTGAAGGACGGAGGCCATCCAAAACCACCTGCAGATCCACAAGGAAAAAAATTTGACACTTTCAAGAGTTCGGAGGCAGACACGCGAGTCATTTGGGAGCAGCAGAAAAAGAAGAATCCGACATAACAAACCAACCAGATGGAGATGGAGGTTTCTTTTCTTAACGTCTTTCAAAATATTAGCGTCTGGCGTAACTATTATGTCATTGACAATAAGTAACAATGGAATATTGTATTGTTACCAGACGTACGTCGCTGTGCAACATTTCATCATTGTATGACGTCGAGAAATACACTAAATTAACGTTGCAAGATTTGAGGTTACCACAAACCACTGTGAACTAAAGGAAAGTCTGTAATGTCACAGTGATCACTTGTACATGCACTGGTAGGAAGTTAAACGTAGAGAAGAAATAAAAAAAAAACAACAACAATTTGGTGATTATTAATTTTTTATTAATATTCACAAAATCGATTAAAATGACTTTCCACAAAGTATATCATGTAAATAACACACTTCTCAAGTGAAATGAAAAAAAAAAGTAGATGTATATATATTTTTTCTTTTTTTGAGATCTTTTTTCTTTATTTTTTTTTTCAACTAACTATTTTATATATATATATATTTTAATAAATCAGACTGTTAAAAATGATCAACCGATATTTACTATACTCTGTATCACAAAACCAAGCAGTATGGTCAGATATGGTCAAAGAGAATGGAAAATACGTTTCTTTTTAATGATTTTTGTTTCGTCCTGATTGTTTGTTTACATCACACAGAGAGGGAAGAAAAGAAAGAAGAAAAGGAATAGTCAAGAAAAAAAAACACAGAAAAAGATAATGAAGTGTGGGGGAAAGAAATCTACATATGTCATCTGCCATTATGTACATACTCCACTGCACAGGAAATCTAATACAAAGTACGTATATGCAATTATACACTATGTACAATGATCAAGTAAAATGATTAGGCACGGTAAAACATATAATCCCAACCTGCATGGTATCAACTGCACACATTTTGTTTTTTCTTCCTCGTTAAGGCATTTTGTACGAAATTTCATCCGGAGGGGGGCAAAAGAACTGCACATACAGGGGAAAAAGAGGAGCAACTTTGGGGAATTCATTAGAGGCGTTTTTTTTTTTAATCTAGGAACCTGTGCAGTGTTTCGTAGTTTACATATAGAAACGATTACAATTCACATACACGGCTGGAATCATACAAATAAGTTTTACGTTTATCTTATATTCATAAATACCGTATATATATATATATAATTATGTATGTGTGAATGCATGTATTTATATGTGTAGGTATATAAATATCTAAATACTTTCGTCATTTTTATAGTCACTACTCGAAAAAAAAAAAATCGATCATTTTGGTACAATTTTCTTCCGTTGATATGACAAATGTCGCGTCATGTCTAGTTTTAGGAAACAAAAAAGGCACTCGGAACTATTTCCCATTTTTTTTTTTTTTTAATGGATGTTTTTCGTCTAGAATTGTGATTTAGATGGATATGATATGGATAGCAAAGAACACTTATCATGATTGGCCATTATTCATAGCAATGTAAGGTTAAAAAATAAAAAAAAAAATGGCGAAACTGGTATGGTTTATATTTATGCCACTGCGACTTTAAAGGGTTAAATCTGTACACAGGAAATTCTGTTTAATTTCATTTTTTCTGATATAACGTAATAAAAAAGACTTGAATAAGACGCCATTTCACTTCCATGTTCACAAACAGACTAGCAAGATATGTCACGGTGTAGGAAGTTTTAGGACACTATCCGAGAGGCTCATCTTTTCAAACTGCTTTTCTTAAACACGTCAAAAAGTAACAGCTTTCATTTTTTTTACAATTTCAAAACACGTCATTAAGATAATTAACGATAAACAACGCTAATTATAATCTCTACATAGCAGAATTTTCACTACACATTACGAAAAATCATAAGATACAAACAAAAATGAAAAACCATTTTGGCACCTAATTGTTAAAACGTCCGTTCATGGTAAGTAACCTTTCCATTCCACATCACATTGTTGATAAATGCTGATTCCCCGAAAAAAAAGTTTTAGGAATATAGTTAACGATTATCAGAACGAATTGTTACAACAGTTTCTTTAACTCTGTGTAATTACAATACTAATTAAATCAAAACGCCTACATTATTATTCGGACAGAACTCTTTTCTTTTCTTTTTTTTAATTCGCTACGCAAGAAAGGAAACTATTAATGATCAGCTTGATCTTATCCGTTTTAACTGCCTATTTCTTCTGATGAAGTGAGCTTCTTGGTAATTAACCCTACTCCTACATATAACTAGCAAAAAATGCACTTCCTGAACAAGGTACACATCATCATTTGAATCTGATGAAACATCTTTCTTCTAAAATAAAAACTATTGTATCCTTTCTAGTGAAAGACCATTATCACGGGTTCCAGGCACCAAGAACTCATGAGTACATTAAAAAAAAATAATGTATAAATATAAAAAAAATCCTTACTTTCATTTGTATTGTTGACAAAGGCTTTCCATGAATTAAGACATCAAACTTGATTCAATAAGATTGTTAATACTCGCGACCTCTCTAACGTAAAATTTTCACCCTTCTAAATAAAACAATGAATACGTGTGCTAAAATTTATAACATCGCGTTTTAACTACTCATGTACTTTCTATGTATAAGAATTCAGTACCTGCTACACCCTTTCACATTTGTAGCATAGCTGCATCGAATCAAAACAATTTTTTACTTTCCAATACATGCAGTTGATCATCAAGTATCTGCACTTGAATTTTTTTTTAACTTTATGTAACAATAACACCTTCCACAACAATGCTGCTTGACAGTGAAATTCACCAATATGTCTGTGTGCGTGTGCCCAAAATCACCTTAAGACAATACAAAGAATGCACGGTTCCACTTTATATTACATTCATAGCGACAAAATGTACTGAATATACGTATGACAAGTACTTTTCTCTTTTTTTTTTTCCTAGTGTGTGTATGCACACAGAAAGGAATTTCGTTGTGCAAATGACTGTTAAGTGCGGCCAATGTCCACTGCCTCAGGAAAAAAAAAAACAAACCCTAAGTTCACATGACCTCTAACATCAAAAATAAAGATAATTCGGAAATTAAATTTCTTCCTGACTCAACACTTCTCAAATTTTGTTTTAGATAAGAATTTGACACCATGCAGGGGCGAAAAAAATGTGTTTTTCGAAATCTTTTACGAATTCACAATAAAAATGGAAGTTCCTACTAATAATTTTGATACTTGTGATTCTTCAAACTTTAAAAACAAATAGTCACCCGAAGTTTACAATTTTTTGTTGTTTTATTGTTTTCTTTGTATCACATCCATTTTTTTTTAAACAAACAATCAGCGCACACATACTCCGTTTATTCATTCTAACTTGTAGCACACTATATATATACCTAGATAAAAAACTAACCTAAAACGTCGTTATGTACTTGAAATAATCTAATCTGATGTAACGTTTATAATACACAAACGCTTTACATGTTCCACTATCTAACTGCAAGCTAAACCCTGCATAATCCCTGATTTCGTTCTATGGGTGATTCGATATTGTTCTAGTCAACAACTCATTTTGTGAACCATAGTGTTTCCAATCACAAATGAATCAGTTTTATAACATTTATTGCCGTTTATGTTTATCAGTCCTCAAATGATTTTGAACAGAAAAGTTTTTTTTTCTTTAAATCAACATGGCCCCAGCTTTTAAGCTGAAATTTTCAACAGATTAGAAAAAATATAGAAAATTATTATTCTAGCAATTTAGATAACAGTCCCGCCACCTATCCTTGATATGAGTTTCACATCCTTAAATAACCCATTATAAATGACTGAAGAATGCGTGTATATTTAGTAGGCTCAAAAATCTCCCATTCCCAAAAGGAACCTTGTGATACATATACAAAACTGCTACATAAAATCTCTATAAACAGATTGTTAAGTGCTTCTATCAACATCTTACGTCTCATAAAAATGGCAACGAATGTAATACAATTATCAAAATCTGATCTCTGTTATTCCGAAACGCTCAGACAAAATAAATAAAACGAAATGCTATTATCTGTGAAATCATCATTATTAACAGGAAGGAGAAAACTAAGTTCTTTATAGAAAGTATAAGAAACGATCAAAACGACAAAAAAAACCTTTCGGTGAAAACACGTTTATATCATCCTGATATTGACACATAATCACAGAAATAAAAATGGCAATGAATGGCTTCCAGGAAGAAGTCCTTATTGTGGGAACCGAATCATGTCTTCAACAGATGCTGTTACATTTCCTTCCAATGCAAAATGGCGCCTTTTGACATTATACAGGAAGACACTGTCCCCCATATGTGGAAAAAGGCTATTTATTACACATTTGCTTTGAAAATTTGGCTGACAAGTGCTTGTACACCCGTCTACAACCCAGACTTGGCCCCTGGGATTTCCATATCCCGCCGCCGCGAATAAAACTTTCATGGGACGATGCTTTTTGTATAATCCGAACACATACAGGTGGTCAAGGAAGTTATTCACTCTTTTGTTTCGCAGTATAACTTCTGTCCTAACAAAGATAAGGTGATTACGTTAAAATATCTAAATGAAACACACGTGGTTTATTGAAATGTATCTTTTGAATTTGATCGCCCCTTATATATCCGTAAAACATGGAATGCAAAACCATATCATAACAAATGCAACTGAAACCTTCAAGAAAGCAGGCTCAAACAGTTTCCTCATAACAACCTCGTGAAACTTAACTGACATTTCGTTGTGTTTCCAACCCCCTAATCTGCTATCAAACTACGGTCCTTGTATACAGTGGCGAGTTTCAACACACATGTAACATAAAGTGGTAAGAAAACGACCCCGGACACTTTTAGTCAGTAGCCTCCTATGTTATACAACGGCGGAGACTAATCGACGTTATTTCACACACGCACACATACACAAAAAGAAAGCAATCATCATAATGATAATTAGAAAACTTAACTTCCGCAATTAACAATAAAGATGTGTTGTCAGTTTCTACGTATACCTTTCACAACCAAGCCTCTAAATAAGCTATGTAATTACATACAGAGTCCTGATTAAGTTTCATAAATATTTTTTTTTCTTACAAAAAAAAAAGTGTAAGCGTACTTTGTATAATGCTTTCCGTGTTACAATAGCGAATGCGAATTAAGAACCATTATAAAGAGAACAGCCCTGTCAAAGATATAAATGAAAGGAAGTATCTCACAGAAAAACACTGCTATATATACATATATATCAACATATCTAAGTCACTGAAATACATACAATGAACAAAAAGAAAACTTGGAAGTAAAATAGTAAATTATACACCCCTACTATTTCGGCAAACACCATTTTTTTTTTTTTAAATGAAGACCATAATAATGAGTTCGCCAATATATGGGAACACATCATCAATTGCATAATTCACCCAACACATCACGAAAAAGCAGAACTAATATAGAATTAACAGCTTATGTCACGTATTTTCTCCAAGAAAAAAAAACAACATATATCATACAAAGAATATGCCTAACTCTAGTCAAGGGGGAGAAAAAAACTATACATATAATCTCTCTAATATATATAACCATACGACACACAAAATACACTTCTGTACATATACCTAGTATGAGCAAGTAGTCTTGAATTGTAGTAATTCCAATTGAACCCTTTTTTTCGGCCCATGATACAAATTTCCGTAATTTTGCTAATGATTACCTTGTATTTTCTCTCACAACAAAATGCACCAAAACACTGTAGTTTTAAGACTAGTTGGCCTGGGTTTATACCATTCAGTCATCTCCAGGATTGACATCAAGGGTGCTTTAACGAGGTTGGGAGATTTTGAATTTCAGATAAATAACGCTATCACAATCACGAGGCAATTCTCTATTGTTGCAGTACATGATGAAAGAAACGCGTATTTAAAAGTACTGTACTAATCGTATATGTGTAACATCAGTAGCCATCAATTCCATATACAGAATTTTTAACTTGCTAATTCTCAAAATAAATATGAATACAGCAATCTTTATCAAGCTGCCACCATATTTCGAATTCTGAAATTTTAACACATTTTTTTTATACGATTTCCACTGAAAACATGGCATACTCCCTTAAAAGTTTAATAACACACGAATATATATTTCGTGAAAGTCTACTGAAACTCTTCGAGGCTGAGGAGGATTACTCTTAGCATTCGGGAGGTCGTGGATTCAATCCCAGCGGCCGACCATTCTGACTGAGTTTTTTTTCCCCTCCCAGTCACACTAGGCAAATTCCGGGATGGCACCTTCAATCTAGGCCCTGGCTGACACCTCCCCACATCTTTTCCCCTCCAATATCCCGGCCTGAGCCTTAGATCCCTAAAGGACATACATAAATTCATCTTAAAATTTAGTTTTATGAACATTTTCGGGACTGTTTTCTCACAACCTGACCTTTTTTTTTTTTTTTCTCGAGCAATATTTTTCGTTCTCCGGAAAAAGAGAAAATATACCGGTTAACCCATGGCAGAAATAGTTACCAACACTGAGCACCGAATAAAGCACGCACAATTTATCAAAAGGCAAGGAAAGTTTCTCATGAATTTTGGAAAAGGGGGAAAAAATCACAAATACGCGAAGTGTATTAATTAATTAGTACAAGGAAGGAACTTCCTGGGTGAATCAGTGAATTCTTATGAACTTCCTAAACGAGCTGGTGAGCTAAGGACGAGGCCTAGTTTTTGCTTAAGTGGGCTCCGAACCACTTCATTCAAAGGACTCCGCCAGGAATTGAACCCATAACCACCCGCAACACAGAAAGCGAGCACGCTAACCTCTCGGCCGCGAACTTCTTGTATTACAACTCATCCTTGGCTTTCCCTCAGTTTTACAACACGAATGTCGGTATAGTACCCACACAGACCCTGACACTACCGAGCCGAAGTTGCCTGAAAGCCTTACAAATTAAATAAAAACATTCAATTCCTATCATGGTAAGTGCAAAAAAAAAGATTAAGTCATTCTTTGCTTCTTGATATCTCCGGTAGGGAGGGATAAGACTGTACGGAAGCCACTTTAAACTGTAGGTCCCATGATTACAATTAGCTTCTCGTCCATCTACTCTGAAATTCCCACATTAAAACAAAACAAAACTTTGTATTCTCACACATGCACATACACGTATTGCAGCTTTGTCCACCATTACGCACGGCAACTTCATTCCGGTTAAACAAATATTACATGATAGGCGAAAAATTGGCTGATTATTACTTTCACATAAAGAAAAAAATGTGTTACCCTGTTCCATTCTTTACAAAAAGTAAACATAAAAGTCGAAACTGTATGTATTAACACAATCACAATTTCAATTATTTATATTTCTTAAAAATTAATTAGTTACAAATTTGATCATAATTTGTAAACGCGACTTGAACCATAACCACAACAGTCAATATCTGCAAAACTTCTGAACTAATCAACTATAAATAATAATAAAAAAAACTTAATTGACCAATAAAAGATCATTATGTAATTGATTCAATTTACACAATCTCCCATACCTCCTCCTAAAAGCACCCTTGTCATATATTCTCTCACAAACACAAGCATAAATGTATCAAGTAGAAAAAAAAAATATCATGGCAACAGAGGAGGGGGTAGGGGGGGGGGGAAATTAATACATTTGACTCGGGACATCATAAAAAAAAAAAAACCATCATCTCTACTCAGGAACCTTACCTTCAATTCAACACGGTGGCACCAAAAGCCAAAGCACTTTGTAAACAAACGCTTCTCCACTTCTGCAACCAGGAACAGTTGCTCACACAGTAGTAGTTCTTAAAACGACTCTCTCTCTCTCTCTCTCTCTCTCTCTCTCACACACACACACACACAGATACTCTGTCACACACAGACACCATACTGCAACATACAATAATATAATAATAATAATATATTTCTGTTTTGATATTCTACGCTGGCGAATATTGAAAATAAGTGCAGATATGCTACACTACCACACTAAAAACTAATATCCTGTGTTAACTCAAGACAAAAAAAAAAGTACATCCTTTATAATCAGCCTTCTTTCTTTTTTTTTAAATCAAAGCTTTTTTTTATTATTTTTTTTTTTGTTTTGCTCTCCACAAAAACCTCAAGACAGACCTGCTTGCTGGCTTTGAATTATAATCACATACAGCAAGAACTTATCGATAATTAACCCTTCCTTACTCTTGACTGACTCACTTGGTTTTGAACTGCTACCAACTGAAACTCAGAACTGTTCATTAATACAAACATCAGCCAATCAAATATTACTGTTGGAAGTACTTAAAAACCAAAAAGCACCGGGATCAATCTTAGTACGATTGATTTTTTTTTTTTTAACTACTTAACCACAATCTGAATAACTTGAGAAAAATATATATATACCGTATCATTCCAGTATCACGTGTAACAGTACCACAACCTCGCAACCATTAACTGTTACTGGTAAAAATAACAAAGGAAAACTAACAAAAAAAAAAAAACTCGCTCTCCTATATCGTGTATGAATCTTGCTGTACAGAAATAATCGTCAAGTGAAACCTGTGCGACACATAATTCCCTCAGCCCCCACTGAGAGTGCAGTGCAGTGCAGTGCAATTAAAAAAAAAAAAAAAAAAAAATCACCCCTGTATCCTTGACAAAAAAACAAATAAGACTCAAATTCCCTCGAATGTCACGATGTAGTCATAAGAAATATTCAGTTCAATATACTCCAAATCACCCCTTATTCTCCTAATGCACTGGTTGTATTGGAAGACATGACCATTAATAATAAAAACCTTATTCAATCAATATAAATACACGAAAAAATATAAATTGGCATCACTCCTTTTTTTTTCTTCTTCTTCTTATTTCATACAGTATCTACTACAATAAGCTCAAAGGAAAAAGTTCTCCAACGTGTTGCCTGCTTCGTCGAAAATGAATTCCTGATGTTACTCACCTATGTACAATAACTATTTATTTTACTTTCCTTTATTATTTATTTACATAAACATTATCAACCTCACATATAAAAAAAAAAAAACATCCGTGCTATCAATCAAGAGGTTTTGGCACCAATCTGCAAATTGGTTAGAGCAGTTATTATATACAATATTTCCATACTTTTTTTTTTTTATGGCATTGTCACTTGAAAATCAGTACTTCCAAATATATGACAGTTCCTTCTCATCCAGCAATGAACAGTTCATAGTTTGCTTTTACAAGAACATCATTTATAGCAGCATTACGCATATTAGTTTTTAAAAAAGTACTTCCAATGAAAATATATATATATATATTTTTTAAACATACAATGGGTCTCACTATACATATTAATATACCCAGTTCTTGGAATCACACAATACCCAATTCAACCTGTCAATCTCAAAATGTTGCAGTATGAATATGTTTACAATCATTATACGCTTTGAGTGCATATGCCTATTTAATCAACTGAAATTACGCACCTTCTTCTATTTTCTTCATTGGAAAATATAAACATGAGTAATGAAACATATGCGTTCTTTACTTCTTGTAGTAAACTTTTTTTTTTCCCCCTTTAAAAATATGAATGCGGTTGCAGAAATGGAGTGGCTTCGTAAAATTGGTAACTAATTTTTCGGGTTGGAAGCACTAGCCTCACTACCAGTGCCATTCGTCGTTACCGCAATTGCATGGGAAGCGGGTTTCTTCTCTTCCGGATATATCGAGTCCGTAGCTTTCACATCAGAACAGTTTACCTTCGCTCCCTGACGCGTTTGTACAGATGGACACTGTTTCACCTTTGTATTATTATTATTACTAGTCGAACTGTTTTCAGGGGAACCACTTTTCGTTTTCGAGCATTCACCGTCATTGGTCGTCTTACTTGGGACACCACTCTCCTTCGATGATGAATTGATCTGGCGATTTTGCATCCACTTGGTCTCACTGAAAGAATTTGACCTGTTTCCCATGCTCACTGTCACAGTGGCTGAGCAGCCCCCAGATGATCTCCGTATCCGACTGCCGCCCTTTCCACCGCCTCTGTGTCTGTACCTGGCATCACTATGACTTTCGGACACACTGCGATTGCGCTTAGGAGCCGGCGAATGATCCGACGCAGAATATCTGCCTTGAAAATCGTTCTCGTCACCAGGCTGAAATAGACAAGAACACAATGGATCAGTGAACATGGAAATAGCGTTTTATCAGGAAATGTAGAAGAAATAAAAACAATGAATAACTTCCACGAAAGGCTACACAACTGAACGAACAGAAATAACACTTATATTTTACAAGTTTAAGTTACTTTGTCCCTATAGTCAACAATATTTTTCGCTTAGGTCGTTTTCCTAAACCAGCACACACAGTTTGGGACATCTGTACAATTTTTCACGTGCTGAAATGATTATTTCAATATTTGCATCTACGAGGTTAAAGTAATTTTTTTCATCTATATATATACAGTGGAGTCTTTAATTCGAACCTTACAGGGATACAAAAAAAGTTCCAATTATCCAAAATTCGAGTGAAAAAAAAAATCCATATTTCAAGAAAACTAATAAAACAAAACTACTTGCTACTTAAAAAAAAGCAAGCAGTGGAACTTGTGTTAAAACTTATGTATGTTGAGCGTGGTCTTATAGTGAGAAAAAAAAATCCTATCACAATAATTAAGCTACCAGTAAAAGGAAAACATTTAATTAAGTACAATGTTCAATTTATTTATTGCTTGAACTTCATTGCTTTTAATAGGAGTTTCAAGGAAAATGAACTTCTGTTTGAATTACAAAGAGTTCACTGTATCTAAAAAGCGTATTCATTTTTAACATCATAATAGTAACAAAAAAAAAAAAGTCTGATCGTCAAATTGTAATTACGTAAATATCTGCCCGCAACCTCGGACACACCAGGCAAATGCCGGGATGGCACCTTCAACATAAGCCCTGACCGACACCTTTCCGAATCCTTATCCCGACCTGAGCCTTAAGATGCCTAAAGGCCATAAATAAAATTCAATTTTAATAACACTTTACCCATCGATGAAAACATAACGAATTTTTGAGTTACAATGACTGAGTGATGGTGTTTGCTAAAATACCTTTCTCTGTAATAGAGGAAAATCACGGCGGTCATATTTGCAGGAACGTTACGACGTAATGTTATTATTTTAGAATTTACAATGATGGAAGAAATTTTTAATTTATGAAACTTCGTGAATAAAGATGATTTAGTTTTTCTAGAAGAAATTTTACTTTTTTTCTCTCTCTCTCTGCACGCGCAACGGAACTTTTCTTCAGTGCTGTATCGGGAAAGAGAAACCAGATCTTAACCCTAGAACTCTTACTCAAAACATTTACACTTTTACATAGGTGGGGTCTAATAGATTCCATCCGGGTATCTCAGTGGAAGTAATTATAATTGCAAGTTTCGATCACTACAACATAAGGAAATTATGTGCTACTTCTACTAATGTTATTTTGACATATCCACACTCATTTTAACAACAAAAAGAACAGTATCTTTCTAATGAAAAGCCGGTATTTTTTATTGAAAGAATGCTCACCACATACATTCCGCTTACATTTCACACCAAGCACAGCACTCTTTCTGTCATTATTACGTGCACAAAGAAAGCATCTTTTACGTTTTCCTGTTGTTGTTGGTCCTTCAGAGTAACGAGGAGGATTCACTCACTTCACAACGTACAAGAGCTTCCACAGTCGACTTGGGAAGACGCGCATTTTGTATTCGATTGTTCATAATCGGTCTAATTAGCTGTATTGCTAACTCCTTCACAAATTTTCTTCTTCTCATCTCTGTAGTATTCAGGACTGCGTCACAAAAAGAATGGCCAATGACGAGTTTGACGCTTACATGTAACATTTCTTACCATCTCATCCAATTTATCAACTGTCTCTTTAGTTTTGTTATAAAAACATTTTATTTCTGGCTTTTTCTTTGTAGTATTTTCCTTCATGTCTGCATCGTGGTGCATAATACTCAGCAGGACAACAGCTCGATTTTTCTTTGGAACATAACTTACTAAAGTAAGGTCGTCCTTGAATCCAAATGTTCATGAGTAACTTCTCTTTCACGGTTAGGCGTTATTTCTCTTGGCATTTCAGGTTTGTTGAGGCGCATCGTTCCAACTGAAGTCAACCCTTTGTGAAGTAGTTGCTCAGCGAAAGGAACGCTGGTGAAGAAGTTGTCGAAGGTGACATTTCTGGATGAGTTGTGCAAACACTTTCTAAGTCTATAACAATTGATGGCCCCAAATTCCTTTGTATAGGTTCCCCCTCCTTCCGACCGGTGCACAGTGGGACAAAACGTCGATCTAGCGGGACAAAATACATTTTTGATAATGTTTCTAAGTTGTTTACTTTTGTACTTATTGTGTTGTTTTAAGTCCAAATTAATTGTTCTAACGCTCGCTAAGTTCCCCACAGAATCTATGGCAACGCTGCACGCCACACAAGTGACCGGTGTGGTTAGCAAAATAACTCTGCAGACAGCTCAAGGTGTGGAAAGTTGAAGGACGTGTTGTTCTAACCCTAACGGATGGAGTTTTAAGATTGCAACTGACTATTGTTACTGAAGGTTTGTATAATTTGTATGATGTATTGAAAAATTATGACTGTAATATTTGTCTGGAACACATGCAGTTTTGTTGATAGTGATGGAATTGATAAAATTAATGACATCCACTAGGTTTGTGTTGACTTATGAAAAAAAACATAACGAGTTAGGATTGATAAATAATTTCATGAATGTAGTATAATGCTCCTACATTCATGCAGTATAATTAAACTTGCCCCAAAGTGCCCCTTTGCTGTACACGCAGCATGTTTCATGGAAGGTACACAGGTACATTATGGATATTGAAACTGACACGTTTATCTCATTGACCTGAAGCATGTGTCTCACACTGAAGACACAAATGGGAATGGAATGGGAGATGTTCACAACGTTGTTTCATCAGCGGGGCTACTCCTAAAACCATGAACGGAAACATGGAGGTGAATGATGCACCAGACATAAGTAAATACAGATTTGGTCTGTCTACATTGAATGCGCGGATCAGGTTTTTCGAGTGTCTCCTGCACATTTCCTACAGACTAGAACTGAAAACCTGGTAGGTTAGGCGAAAAGAGCATAAGGTTGCCATGAAGAAAAGAAAAGCGGAGATAACTGCACAGTTCAGACAGAAAATGGGTTTTATTGTTGATCAGCCATTACCTGGGGTAAAGGTAATTCCAACGATGAAAATACAACTCGCCGCTTCTTCGCAGATCCTGAACTATCGTCGAATATCACTGGAATTGATAAGGAACTTATACACAGATTTGGGACACTTTTGAGGGCGATGTCGTCTGGGTACCCCATAAATACTGAGGCATTCGAATCATTTGCAAAAGAAACCAGGCGCATGTACCTGCAGTTATATCCCTGGTTTTATATGCCACCCTCAGTACACACAATACACGGTGCTACTGTCATACAATACGCACTACTGCCAATTGGAGTGCTGTCGGAAGATGTGCAAGAGGCTAGAAACAAGCATTTGAGAAAATTTCGTCTTGGATATTCACGGAAATGTTCCAGACAGGCAACTATGGAGGATGTGCTGCATCGCCTTGTGATCACTTCTGATCCGTTAGTTACATGTATTGAACTTCTCCCATCAACGAGCAAGAGAAGTGCCCTACCCACGGAAGTTCGCAGCTTACTGCATCAAAGAGACGCGGCATCACAGAAAAATGAAGATTTCGAACTATACTATCTGATGATTCTGACTAGTGACTAGTGCTGATGATGGTGATGAGTGAAGAGACAAAAAGGAATTGGCTGGGTCTAAAATAATGATGAATATTTGTTGTGTGTGTGTGTGTGTGTGTGCATCTTAATGTCGAGGAAAGTACAGCTATTTCCCTCAGTATAAGGATGAGAGAATCCTGTAGCCTTTATCTACTACTTTTAGTTGTTATAACAACATATTTCCGTATTTTGTGTTTATCATTTGTACCAGCAGCAGTTCCCGACTCACAGTGTGTATTGATTTCAGCAGTGTCATTCTGTCTGTGATAATTCGGCAATAATAGGCTAGAAATTGTCCACACTCATGAGTTAAGATTGAATTCATTATATTACTGAACATAATCACTATATTTTGTACCTCATTACATAAAACCACCTTTCACATTGTCAAATAATTTTGTCCCGCTAGTTTGGCCTTCTGTCCCACTGTGCGGTGTAAATAATGACATCAAAAGCTTAGCTTGTAAATGAATCGCACATCCGAAAATTTTTTGTTCCGTACTTGGCATATACTGCTTGAACCAACAGCGTCCGTGAAAAGGAACAAGTTGTTCATCGACAATCACTCACACTCTCGTTAGGCACCACTCGTTTTCTGCAATTTCGAATAAACATGTCCCCCACATGACGAAAAGCAGCTGCTTTATCGAAATGTACGCGAGTATTTCTAGTTCGTCTGTCGTCAAAGCGAATCATTCGACGTACATCTTCGAATCTGTTCACAGACATGTTATTTGCGTGTTTGTCAAGAAATAGTTCTCGTATCCCCATGTCCCAGTTCTTTTCAACACCTGCTAGTAACAAAATACCAAAAAAAAAATTTAAAAAAAATGCATTTAGCTCCGTAGGAGTAACACTTTGCCATGTTTTCCCTTTTGCTGAAGCTATGCGTCTTCCTTCAAGATTTGTGCAATATAAAATTTCATCCAACATATCTTGTGTAATAAAATTACTCCCATGCGTCTCGTGGAGTAGTTGTTTTGGTGCCGCGAAGCACATTGTGTTGACGAGTCTGTGTAATAGGTTCCGGAGTAGAAAAAACATACTGTACTGCCTTGTCCGGTTAAAATACTTGATGCACCGGCTTCTGAATCCGAAGGCAAAGTTTCATTGTCACTAGAAAATTCGGTTTCCCTTGAACTATTTTTCTCCGAGCACGTATCCTGTGCGTTTTCGAAGTATCCCTCCGCATCACTCTCCTCATGACTTTCCTCAGAAGATAAAACTCCTTCTTCTGCAAGCAACTCAGACATAATTTCTCTCACGTTCTTCTTGAACTCATTTTCACTGGCTAGTCGGTGTATCTTGAAACTAACACCAAATTACATTCACACGTAATAATGTAACACAAACTTGCCACAAAGTAGAGTAACTCCTCTATGCCATTTATTATGAATAAAAGAGGTTTCTTTTTAGCGAGAAGGTTCATAATCAAACAAATACAATGATTTTTTTTATAGTCAAGTAGATAGATGAGTATTATGATCTAAAAGTGCAGTTAATTGAATAATGCCACCTGTGAAACATCAGTAAAAGCTCGAGTCTAGATTTATATGACAATAAAATGCATTTCTCTACCAACGTTCATGTATACAAAGTGTTATTTCTCGTTGGGGTCTCTCAAAGTTGGAGTAACGATACAAAATAACAGAAATCTGGGAAACTGTTGTTTGCACAGATGCAAAAAAACACATATAGATATTAGTCGTCACAAAAGATGAAGATTTGATGCATATTCATTATACCACAAGACACTAATTAATTATTTGTTTGGGGTCTGTCATACCTCACATATGCGTTCTAGGGTTAAGAATGGCTCTGTCCGTTTTACGCGAAGGTCTCTGGATATTACGTAGCAGGTTTCTTTGGTCTGTCTATACTAGATTCGATTAAGCTTTGTACAAAGTCTGTGAAGATTTAATGTTATGTTTCTGTCACGCACGTACTACAATACAAGATATTGCAACTCTTAACGATTAAAACGAACACTGCAGTTACCTCAAACAAAAATCCTTTATTTTCTCCCCCTCATCAATTCTATTTACTATTACTTGTCTACCCACTGTCGTACTGTACTAAATCCATGATTAAGGCGTTAAGATGTGTAAATACTTATATGTGCCATGACTTGCAACGAGGAATTTGAGATAAACACAAATAATTAATTTATATTATAAGTAGCGCGTAAATGTCCGTATGCAAATTACAATAATATTACTATTTCAATTTTTAATATACTTCTCGTATCTTTCCATTTCAAACTATGTTCAAATATGGAGCTTGTGTTCTGGCGAAATAATGGAAGTTAATACAACGATTCTTGGTCCTAAAGGTAACACTACTGCCAACTACACAACATGCACGACATTTATGTTGTATATTTGTGGAAAGAGGCACAAAACTCAACAGTTCTAAAAATTGTATTATACAGTGACAACTAAATTTACCACGTGTATATAAGATCCTTACAAGTATCGATGTTAAACGATTTCGAATTTTAGCATTCATACAATCCCAGAAAAACAAATTCTTATGAAGAACCACATTTTCCACGTACTAGCCCCCGATCCTTAAGAAATGCTTTTGGTTTGAAGACATGTCTTCACTATTTTGTTTGTACTATCCCATGAATGATACGGGCTGTCAAGCCACTACCAAATTTATTCTTACCTCAAGTACAACATTTTGTAGAGATGTTTCTAAAGGTAAAAACACAAATATTAGCAAATTCATTTTCTACAAAGTTTTCAATAACATTACGGACAAAATCTTTGCACATAAAATAAAGTGTTTTCTCTCAATAAGTTCACTCATAGTCAGAGAAAATGGCAAATGGAACTAATATACGTGGCAAACATTAACATACGGAACGTCCATTTTAAATCTTTATCGAATCCTGCCTAGATATTGCTATATTGTGGAATTTCTTGAAGTTAAGATGTATCGCATCCCGGCTGCAACACTACCACTAAACTCAGATTTTAGTGCTTTTAAGATACTGTACTACCTTTTCAATGTTGCAAAGTGTTATTAAAAAACAAATTAACCTAAAATATCAATTGAGAATTTCGATGGCTCGATGGTAGAAATATACTATTTTAATTAGCGCGAACAATTCTCAATCTTTTGAGTTGTGGCGCAACTGCAGCTTGTGTGCGGTGTACTTATCATGAATCAGAACACAAAAGGATAAATACCTGACTGCTAATACCGGGCCATCGTCTTACCACTGGTACTATTGATTTTCTCAATAGCGTTTCTATTATAGTCCGATCATAATGACTTGATAGCTGAAAGCAGTGGAAATAAATGGCAGTCAGCTATCAAGTCATTTCAGCCGGACTATACTAATGTTTGTCAATAAACTCTATTTTTAAATAAAAGAGGAGAGAGAGAGGTTGCGTTTTAATTATGAACTTCTTTCTTATCTGCGAGGCTACTGAAACTAAATTCCACGATTAAAAAAAAACACTTTTTCTTCAACGTAAATATGGTTGGTCTTAATTTCATTCCCTATGCATTTTACCTTGAAAGAAGGGACAAAGAAGAATTTCTAAATACTTACTTCAACTACACGGAAGTCTTCTATGCTCTTGAAGGGGCGTAGAAATCCTTCAAGCTTTGGATCCACGTACAACTTCTCACTATGTTTGTAGTACTTCAAGAAGGCCCAGAACTTTTCTAACCCATACAACTGACCTGGAAAGAGATCATCACCATTAGGATTTATCATCATGTAGGCTTATGTAAAACGGAAACAAGTCAGAGACACGTTTCTACTAAGAATTGCAAAGGTTCCGAGGGTCCCTTGACAGCATCTCATCCACGTTGGCAACACTGACAACTAGGGTGTATGGGGACGGGGACACCCATAGTACTTTCCTAATATGTAGAATAATGTTTATGCCAAGTTTGGTGTAGATAGGTCTAATGGAAACGAAGCAATTTGAAAAACTGAACTTCCTTTTTATTTTATTAAGAAAAATGGACTAGCAACTCTGACTCACTACACCAATCAAGATGGTTACGACGGCTCTGAGCTAGCAAGACCTTTCCAGCGACACCTCAACCACCTCTCTACACCTTGTGATTCCTGAAATTTATTGTTAGGAAACGGATGGGACTGGAAGATCCCTTTTTTTGTTAACTACACTATCAAGAGACCCTAAAAATAAAATGAAAAAATAAAAAACTTAATTGGAACCCATGACTAAAAATCACACTTAAGGAATACATGGGTCATTATGACGCTTGAAAATATTTTTGTATTTATATCATTAAAATGCTGAATTTTATAGTTGCAATATGTATCATTTTGTAAAATATAATCAAAATGTACGATAATTTTTTTTTTTTTCATAAGCAAAATACAACTTCATGATTGTTAAGTAACAAAACTTCAAAGAAACAAACTTTTTTTTTATTCGCCTACATATATATATATATATATGATATAGGTACAATAAAACATGCTAAAAATCTTTTGCCCTGCATGCTTAATTCCTTTTTTCTCATTTTAATGTGAAAAACTGCAATAGTCATTTGTAACACACAATTTATATCACTATGAATAATATTACTAATGACAGAAATTAGACGCTTAAGACAATGAAATTTCTGACTCATGTATCTAAAGAATTGAAAGAACAAGTATTACACTAAGAGTAACACTATGGCGTCAACAATTTCATCTTCTTCCAAGAGTCGCGAGTAAGGCATTGGTGGAATCGTTAAGTAGTGAATAGGAAAATACTTAACTTGGGCCAAATTCAGTCACTCACGCCAGCAGCGCCGAAACAATAAGCGAACTAAACTTGAAGTTCTCAGCAAATGATAACTGACTAAGGAATAATAGCGTACTGAGAATCTTTAAGCAGTATTGCCAACAGATTTATTTTCGATATAGATCGATTTGACCCACGTATTCCAATTAGCGATTAAAGCAACTCATTAATCCAAATAAATAAACAATTTACCTATCTTTGAAGTGTGTAAAATGATATTTCGTTAATTAAATAGTTTGTAGCGCACCACCAGTCAAGTATTTAGCATGCCTTTGTAATGAATTCTTTCAATGAAACTTGGGTCTTATTTCTTCTCTCTCTCTCTCAAAAAAAAAAAAAAAAAAAAAAAAAGAAAACGAAGAATGCTAAACTCGAAAGTAAAGCATAACCAAAGAAGGAACAAAAAACTGGTTCATGAATTGACAGGCAACAAACCTAGTTCTTCCGATTAGCGGGTGGTGATCCTACAAGGATAGTATCTACTTGACACACACAGTTTATTCTTTCGAAGTCAACTAAACCTTCCGTTACGTACGGGTTATATGAAAATCCATAATGAAATTAGTCGCCTAAGAAGTGTATGAAACTTACTTTAAAACAATACCGTTCACACGGAATTGCATATATAATCATAAGTCTCCATTTCTATAGCACAATTTCTTCCCATAGTTGGCACAGGAAAGCCAATAACGGGCTGTATCTTGTGCTGCGTATCCAGGTTTCCATACAACGAAATAATCCATTATTATTTTTCTTAAACAAGCCGAGAAAGAAAACATACTCTAAGGGTCAGTTCTACAATCGACCGCTAAACTTCTAGTCAGCGCTTAGTTCAGGCCAACTCCCATTTTGCGTACTCTCATTGGCGAAAACCAGATTTGGCCTCAACTTAGCGGTCGATTGTAGAACTGACCCTAGGTACGGTTTCTGCTCTAAAGTTTTGTTTCTTTCTACCCCCAACGAAACAATATGATAGCCTTCACACAAGCTGTAAGTCTATAATGTAAGACACAGTTAAAAGTATTTCAGATAGGTCTCCTTTCTCCTGCTTTTTCTACAGGCACTACTTAAGTTCTCAGTTTTGATGGAAATTACATTTATTTACTAGCATGAAAAATGAAATTCGAGTAACGCGGATGAATTGTAATCCTCTAATCGTTAGATGCAAACCGAAACTTTGAACAGTTCCACAAGAACACTACACGCTCTTGGCTTGATATAGTACATCATTCACACCCTTACGTCAGCCATAAACCAAACTTACGAACTGCTGAGTATGCTCAAGACATATACTAACCACTTTCGTAATCACGGATAGTTTCTTCTTGGAAGTCTTTGTATATATCAGGACGGAACTTTGTCTCCAAGCCGTAGCTGTAAAACCTGAATAAGCACTCTACGCCGTACCTGAAAGAAAAACAGAAATCATTCTCAATTATACTAGACATAAAAGCTTTACTTCTACACAAAAACACTGAACACAAATAAAAGTGACTATTTATTCCTTACAAGTTCAAACATTCCAAACGAACTGTAATTAGAATATTGTGGTTCCACACAAATTAGTCACAATATACGTATATTTTGCAGTTACTTCTACCTAGTGTTAGATTGAAACAATAAAACCCATTTTTACTTTAGAACAAGAACTCATGATTATTATATATGTACATTCATCAGCACTGGATCAGTCATCAGACGTCATTAACCGCTGATTACTTTCAAATTCCTCTCATTCTCACGTAAGTTCAAATCACGACGGTATATGCGAGAGTCACATCTATTTGACCATCTTCACTGAGCTCTGTACCGGAGAGAAAGAACCACTCAAGTCACAAATTCCTGTCGGAATTTTCTTAAGACTTCGTGGAGAAAGGGGTACCAATCAACCCAGAGTGCTACTTCCTGTTGGAAAAGCCCAGTACAGCAGGTCATTCGCAAGAAAAGACCACGAACGCTGTCCGAAAACATCCTTCCTTATTTCTAATGGCAATTGCCCATTACATACTGGTAATCTACCAATCCAATTTTTCTACGCAAAAGGAATCACGGCAGCGGTTCTTCGATGTTAAGAAGAGGACTCGAAAACTAGATCTCGTTTGGTTTGGATCTTTCCCCTTCCCTGCAGAAAAAAAAAAAAAAGCGTAGGTCAACTGTGAACAATCCTTGGAACAGATCACAGTAAAATTTTATTTTCTAAATTTGCGCGATTTGAAGTAGAACGAGTCATACTGGATTCATGTTTTTAACTGGAATTAAAGAAAGCTTACCTATATCCTGCCTTTGCATCCTCTACAGCTAAGGTTTTGAACTCTTCATACATTTTCTTGTTGAAATTCTCTCTCAAGAAAAATGACCAGAAACGGAACAGTGTGTTCATTTCTTGTGACTGTCCCACTCCAAGGCGTTTGCGTTCTGTAAAGAAATGCAAAGTAAGATAAATAAACTAAAAATGATAGAAGTTATTTTCCTTTAATTAACAAACATATTTACGCTTGCTTTTCCATTCATCATCTACGCCGTATTTATTTTCGTAGTCAGTACAATGTCCCTTACTTATTAACGTAAAATTAACACAAACTCACTTATACTATACAGGGCGTTCCAGAAATAGGAAGAATTCATCAGTGTACTTGAGCAAAGCTTATACTTGAGGAAAACAGATGTCAAGACGTTTGTCTACCGCTCCTCGTCATTTTTATTTAATGAAATGTTTTTGCAAGAAAGTCCACACTGCTTACGTCACTATTTGTCGAGATACGTCATTTGTGACGATACTACACTAGCTTGGGGCATCTCTAGCTCCGAAAATACGCACTTTTTGACAAAGATAATTTTCACCTCTGTACTGTAGGGTGTTCATTCTAGAAATACTGCCTTATATTTTCGAAACGATACCCTGCATATTCTTGAGTTACTGTGGTACTTACATATAATAATTCATAATGTACAGAACTGTTGTTAAGCTTAATTTCAATACACAGAAGCATCTTAAAAGCACTGCCCTACTGCAAATGTCACTGCTTCGTATGTGAACGCGTAATGAAAAGTTTTTGTGACAGTATCGTACATCAAATAACATTCTTTACAGTTACTTACGCAAAACCTTTTTTAAGCCTGATTTAACCCTCCGACTGCTTTTTAGCAGTCTGGAAAAGATATCACGCCTTAGTGCGCAACCACTATCCTTTCGTAGGACATACGCAAAACGAGGTCCAACGTACACCGAACGGCTGTAGAGCGTTAGCTATCCTGACAGACTTTTCCTCAGTCATATTAAGTTAATGCCATGATGGTACCATAAAAAAAAAAGTCCTTGCTGATTCTCTCCCTACATCCTACCCCTTCACTCAATTCCGGTCTCTGTCTTGAGGTCATAAATGGAATTCAGTTGCACGGAGGGGGCCTGTTTGATAAAACAGAAGCTAAGAAAAATAATTATGAACTGCAATGGAGTATTTTTACGAGCAGATTGTTGTATTGTCCGGATATTAGTGTGACACAACTTAAGCTTTTGACAGTAAGGCTAGCAGATATTCGGTAGTTTTCAACGCTGAACAACAGCCCTGAGCATTTGTTGGAAAAATAAATTACATAGCTCACACTAAACACAATACCATACATGCATCATATTGTAACGAATCAAAAGGGACTAAAATATCTGGAAAAAAAAAATGAGTACCACGCTGAGATTACAATCTCCGAGGATTTTGCGGTGTATGTGAACGCAGCACCAAATACCCTAACGTTACTTACTAGGTCAAATCGTCCTCCACTGATTTCCATTCTACGAACGAAATTATCAATCATGCTGGAATTATTCTACTCCAGTTATTGATCTTCCTGATGATACCGGTCGGCTAAACATCATATACGTTTAACCCATCTAACCCTCGAAGTTCTAATCACGGTACACCACACAGGAATTACAAACATAAATTCTCTCTCTTTCATTGTATCGGATTTCAACTTCAGTGATACTAGTATGGTTCTAAATTTTCCAGCGATTACAACTAAAGTGAATCGAAACTAAACGACGAACTCAGTTCTATTTAGCTGTACTGAATGGGTAAATCTTGCAACCCATTAATTATACCAGCGGTAGGAAACCAACTATACTAAATTCAACATCCCATAGAAACAATGCCAGTAAGTGGCTTTAATTAAGAGTTTTCCTCACACCATAATATTACTCTCACTAATAAAATTTATGTAATTATTCGCAACTTCAGAATAACAGCAACGTATTTTTTTTACGAAGTTGGATATGAATATAATTCCCCAATGAGTCACAATCCCTTGGATCTAATCTATGTGAAACCAATTCACTCAAAAATAAGCTACTACAATACCTGATGTAAACTTTATGTATCATCTAGCGCTATTTGTAATAAACAGCGAGTAATTAACGTATTGTAGTGAGGCCTACTATCAAACGCCACTCCTCAGACGAAGTCCTTGTGGTGTTAGCGAAAACCTCTCATTACTCTAGCACAAGTTCCTGCCAGAAGTGAACAATCACTTCTGCCTTACGTCTTGTGCAATTATACTTATTACCTATAAGATGTAAGGTGAAAATCTGAATTTTAAAACGGGAGTTTCACAGCCCAGAAAGAAAGAACAATTTGAACAACGAACACTTGACTGCATACGTATACTTAAAACTATACTGCCTAACTTTGGGAGGTGATTCCTCTCCTTTGAAGAAATTTCGAAACACGTAGTTTTGGGGATACACACACTCAAAATTAAAGCTTCATCATCGTCACAAATGACGTCATATCTCGAAAAATAATGACGTAAGCGCTGTCGGCTTAGCAAATCACACTCATAGTAGTACCCAATACATCCATTTGAGAAGTGTTTATGATTAATAAACGCAGTTTACAGGGTTTTCAATGCTTGTCAAATTAAACCATTGACAATTCCTTGACAATGGAATCCTTACTTGTAAAACTTGCCTATGCGGCACCCCCTAAATCCTAAACTCTGCTCCATTGGATGCGTTGGGTACTACTTCCCGAGTGTAATTTGCTTAGATAACATCGCTTACGTCATTTTATGTGAAGTCATTTGTGAATGATGCCTTAACTTTGAGCGCCTGTAGCTCAGAAACTACGTTCTGAAATGTCTTCGAAGGAACTTCCTTCTTGTTTTGATGTAAGGAACAACCTCCCGAAGTCTATCGTGTAGTTTCCAAATACACAGTACATAACTGACAGTCGAAACGTAAACATTTCATCACACGGATAGGTTCACATATTAGAAGATATTTAATCGCAGGTCAAGGCTGGAAAGATATTAAGGTAGTCAGAATAAAACATTGAACGGTGACGATAGGAAGGAGTGACAGGCAGTCATAAAGAAGCTATAAAAATCAAATTCGCTTTTATTTTGGTACTATAACTCGTACGTTACAAAGCTGATTTCACACTTTTCAGTGCATTTTAAAGGGGGGGGGGGGATAGATTTTCTTCACAACCGTGTGATGAATATTGAAATTAACACAGAAAAATTAAAAGTGTAGTTTCAAAATATTTATTTAGTGTTTAATATCTTATAATCTGATACAACTTCGTATTAAAGGTTTTGAAGTTATGTATGTGATATTGGCACAAACAAGTGCACAAAGCTGCACGTAAATTAAAGAATGGGACATTGGTATAAGCCCAAAGGCCATCCACCAGATTACCAACGACTGTGTAAATCGAGATCGGTGAACCCAAATCTGAAATCAGTTTCTCTGAACCTGCTTTCATATCGGCGCTAGTGTGCGTTAGACACGACATATACAGAGAAAAATGCCATAAGGAAAGGTTGTAGCCTCACAAGGAAACATGCGGCAAGGTAATAAGATATTGAAAGACTGGTTAACGCATGTGAATTTCCTTACATGAATGTACTGTAGCTAATATTCTTGTAATCTGTTACACTTTGAATGGACCATTGCCGGGTTATTTTCTCCCATAAATGGTACTCTAGTTATGGTTTCAAGAGATTTGCGAAAATGTTGGTAGTTTCAATTAGTAACTTGCAACGGCGTCTGCTGAACTGATTTTGCTAAAAATTTACAAGGAAAGGGTAGTCGGTTCGACGTGTCCGTACATGTATGCAGCTTCGTGACAGTTGTCATCGTAAAACCAAACTTAACCCTACAGCGGTCGCGCACTTGTGTTACAAATTCGGTTGCGTCACACATTCATGGACAATTTTGGAATTCCCTCTGGAATGAATTTACTTCTTTAGTGTCTCTAATATACGTTCCACTAAAAATAATTATTTGCTAGATTCGCTTACTTGTAATTTCGACTACTAAATACCAATTTATTTGAATACCAAATTGGGAGAGAAAAGGCGACGAATCCGGTAGTACGTGTACAGTCGATATTACCGAACATTTTACTAATACTGTAAGTCATTTTATTCTTTTGTTTACACAGAAGTTCATAAAAAACCCTCAGTATAAACGAATACAAATGAAAAGATAATCACACAACAGAACTAAATCCGGTCGCATGGGGTCCGTATTCCAACAGTTCATCGTGGGCTAACATCGTAGACCGCAGTAGGCAGAGTAGAATGAAAAACTCAGCTACTGGAAACGAGCAGAAAGGGTGTCACCCTTACAAACTAATTCGAATATAACACGACCGCTCTAGGGTTAATGTTTAGTGTATTTTCTTTAGCATAGTTTTTGATATTCACCTTTAAACAAAACATCAAGTTATTGAATTGCAAATGCTAATTAGCGAGTAGTATCACAAACTCAGAATTACGATGGGTCATCAGCTCTGAAGATACTTCTTTCGAAACTACCGAATGCAACCCTCGAATCAAGAATGCTATCTACAAATTTAGACGATCAGCTACAATATCAGTAATCTCAATAGCGTATATCTTGATTTATTTGTAATTGTCCTTAGCTGTAGAAAACCCGTATTTATGTGGAGACGTCTTTGAGCACCTGCCTGATGGCCACTTCAGTACCAACAATGATTTTTATGCACCTTTTTTTTTTTTTTTTTTTTTTTAAAAAAAAAGCAAGAGTAGTAGAGAAGGAAGAAATCAGGACCCAATGTTGTAAGGTCAGACCAAATTTTACCTCCTTTCAAATTTACTTTACGCTCACTAGTTAAGTCACACCAGTAACATTGTTGTCTTAAAAGGGAAATATTTGGTGCAAAAATAAAATTACACGTATCTAACTAAAATGAGACATTTACCTTTTAAACACCTTGAATGATATTTGTGATAGCCTTGCTGCGTGAAACCATTTTCCTTGAGTAACGAGTGTGATGGATGCTGGAATGTGGGCAAGGACTGAGGCATGCTGCCAAAGCTTGTGGAGAGTTGACTTTCATTTGGACTCGTACCGCTACTGCTGCAAAAGAAAAAAAAAGTCAATTGAAGAAACTGCCATTTTCCATTGTAGAGCCATTCGTTAAATCTAATTGGTGCCAATTACCTCCAATACGCGTGAAAAGAAGAGCACAGTCGCAGAACTGAGTTTATGCAACCGCCAGCATTCAGCAGCGATGAAAATAGACATTTTTCTCCAAGCATCTCGGGACCCTACGATCTGGTGACCTATACGGGTTTCTTCCGAAGTTATAAACTGCCCCATATCTCTGAATCCTCAACTACGATGTGTATGAGCTATACGGATTGAACTCGTGTCGCCGAGACCTTTCCAACGACACCTCAACCAGCCTTCTAACCCTGCTGAGTTGAAAGTTGTCGACGACAGACGGACAGAGAGGTTGTATCAGGCACCACTTGCTGCTGAAACCTAAAATTGACACTCTAAGCCAAACCTGAACACGATCATTAAAAACTTCATTTAAAAAAACAGACATTGCATTGATAGACCTAACTCTTCCTTCCTTATCTAAATAGCATTCCCCTCAGTCACACAGGGACAAAGAAAGAAAAAGGAGAGAAAATACCTTGTATATATACGAAATATAAAAGAAAAATAAGAACATGAATTTAACTTCTCACACAACACAGCCTACAGCAAAAATTATCATATGAAACTGGTACGTACGCCTTGGGAGTGTCAAACTGGTGCTAATAAAGGGAGAACCAGAAAGGTTGCTGCAAACACAATTACATACTGATTTATCTTATAAATTAAAGTGAAGGAGTTACCGTTACCGAAAATTACTATGAGCCATTATTGACGCTGCATATTCTGCGACGAACAGGGACAAATCTGTTCCAAATCGACATTTTCTCCCCTTGAATTTTACTTTTTAGTCAATTACGTATCCACTGTGTTTGCTTCTAACATGGACTCTATACACTGAATAAAAAGGCACATTTCAGAAGAAATCCAAAAATATTCGGTTTCTTCACGTAATACACTCAGGAAATATTCCAACGTAATGTTGACTTTAATTTTATGTAACTTTCTCTTAAGGACCAGGCAGACCATAACCTAGTTATGGTTTACGCCCTTGCATGTATGAGAGATGGCACGGTGAGTACAGACATAGCTGTCTTAGGCTTGGTCAGATCCGGACTTTTTGATATCCGGACTTCGGACTTTTTTTTCGGACTTCTAAAAAGTCCGAATCCGCGGACCATTTTGTCGGACTGTCCGAAATCGGACTCGGACCGTCCGAAATCGGACTTTTAGTTCGGACTCGGACTGTCCGAATCCGGACTCGGACTTTT
>JAGDQP010008582.1:0-16353 GCA_022664845.1 Lepisma saccharinum
AGAGAGAGAGAGAGAGAGAGAGAGAGATAGGTAGATAGATAGATAGATAGATAGATAGATAGATAGATAGATAGATAGATAGATAGATAGATAGATAGATAGATAGATAGATAGATAGATAGATACAAGAATATACATGGACCATTTCAGTAACTAATCACTTTGACCCGTCTCGATTCCATTAACTGTTAAGTCTCTAAAATTTAAAAACTTCCCTGCTCCAGGCGGAATTCGAGGCAAGGGCCTTGGAGATATTAGTATGACGCCTCATAGCAGACGGCTACCGCAGCCGACGTGTTTTCTTAAAGTCAACATATTGTAATCATGTATCATTAAAGAAAAAGAAGAGAAATAAGCAATGGACAAAGAAACCAACAGAGAAAGTAGAAGAGGTAACATAAGTGAAGGAAAGGAAGGGTTAGCCACAAGACAGATATGGAAAAGGAGAAATAAGTAAGAGATAGATATAGAAAAAGAAAGGGGAAATAAGTAAGAGAGAGATATAGAAAAAGGAGAGAAAAAATAAGTAAGAGAGATATATAGAAAGTGAGATAAATCCTTTTACAAAGTAGTGAACGAGAAAGACATAATGTGTGAAATGGAATTCGGAAGAAAGAGAAAAACGTTTCAAAATATAGAAATTGACTAAAATTTAGAGAAAAAGGAAAGAGCGAGAATAAAGGCACTACAGAGGATACACGAAAAGTAACAGGAAGAAATAGAGCGAGAGAGATGTCACAAAAGAAATAGATAAAGGAGAAAGAGGAAATGGATAGAGCGGAAAAGAGAAAGAATATACGAGTAGATGTAGAGAAGGTAACAGAATACTGAGGAAGATAAAGGTTAGGAAAGGAGCGAGAAAAAAGTTGAGAAGGAGCGAGAGAGAAGTTGAGATCTAAACAAACCGAGAGTGGGCAAGTAGAACTAAAATATAAGGGAAAATGGAAAAGAAGAAAAACAAATAGACAGAAAAATGACAAGAAAATGTGAAACAAAGCAATTTTGTCTGTTGATATTACAGGTTATTTTAGCAGATATTTAGTTCAATAGTATGAATGGGTAGAAAAAGTATAACTGGAAACATTCCTATGATAATTTCTGTGGTCAATAAATATCAACACATATTTAAGATGAAATTAGAGTTTGAAGTATCCAGAAATAATCATTACTGATAAGGTTATACTCGTTCAGAGGAAGTGTAATGATACACTGCATAAAATTTATTGGTGTTACAGTCAGACAAATTTAAATGTTCAACAAACTCGACTTAGCCAATAGTTGACATAAACTATATGGTTGTTAATCAACAGGAACCTTCTGGAAATTAAGTAGCATCGCGTATACTTCATCAATAAACGTTATGACCCTCGAAAGAGAGGTCTTTGTGAGTTCACTTGTATTCGTATCTCATCACTCGGTTTAAATGTGCCACGTGAGCCTATGTCGAGCGGAACTCACAAATTTGGCCATCTCATCCACGAGATTTCAGTTTCAGATATCCCTGCAATGGTTAGTGACATAATAGGGAAATAGAAACAAAAGGGGGTTATAAAACTACCATCTAGACCCGGTAAGTCGTAAAATCTGGTAGATTGGGGCGGTCAAACTCTCAGACGTGTGGTCAAGTCGAAACATCAAGCTTCGTTACAGACCACAGCCAGCGACTTTCGATTGTTGTCAAGAAACTATGTAACTGATCGTATCATAAACCGATAAGTTCTTACTTTAGGATCACATAATCAAGCTGCACCTTGCAAGTCTATGATCACCACATGTTGCAAAACAAATAATCATTGGACACCCGAGCAAGGTAAACGTTTTGTGGGGGGGCTGAGGAATCATATCTATCAAGCCGTTTTAGATACTGTACATAAGTACATGCAGATACTCCATGGTTTGAGGAACAAAAAGCTGAAATAAATCGTCTGGCCGACACAGAGTCCAGATCTCAACCAAAATTTAACAATTGGAATGATGGTCGAATGTGAAACCGACTGCACCGAGCTATTTGCTATGTTGACGGAGGAATCGAACTATATTCCTGAAGGTTCCTACTATAAATTAGCGGAAAGTGCTCCAAGGAGAATGGAGGCTGTGTAGCGGCGGAAAGTGGACCTACGTCATACTGACACCAGACCACATTCAGTTAAGAATACTGCTTAGGAAATCCGGTGATTATTGGCGATATAATGTATATGCTTATCCCTTATATGCACATATTTCAGTGTATCACATTGACAATAATTTCGGGGGTACATCAAATAAAAACCTTACTCAAGAGCTTTGATTTTAAGTTTGTTCCCATATGCATTTAACATAAATGAACACATTTCATAAACTTCGTATTTTGCTTGAATGATATTTGCACTTTTTCCCTTTCTTGTGGGGTGGGGATGGGGATAATTACCCTACCCAGCTTCCAGCAAACGATGCCAATTCCCACCGACGAAAACCATTTTGGTTTAAAGCGTTATGGTTACAACCATAGAAAGAGGATTAATATATCTCTAATGCCACTTGACACCAAACAACTCTATCTTTACATTCAACCAAACTCGGATAGTTGATTTGAAGAGGAAAAATAGAATCTAGTTGCAAGGCTGTTATATTTTCTTAATGCGGAGGGCAAATTGTAACAATCCATCTAACAGTCTCTTTGAAACAAAAATTAGTTATTAGACCTAAAGAAAAATGAGGCAGGGACGTTTGAAAAAGTTGTCTTCCGTTGACGATAATCTGAGAACGTTGTCTAGCTGTCAACACATTCTTCAATCACTCACTGTTCGAGCAAACCTTTTGAGACCTCTGTCAGTAGAATTTGGCAGCATTCAGCAGGTATTTCCTCATCCTAATGTTTCTTGGCAAACAAGAGACAACTTTGAAAATTGGCAGTTTCATGAGGAAGTTCCGTAAGAACTAAAATGAGTCAACAGAACACAATTATTTTTAATCCATGAATTACGAATTATTTAACCCGTAAATATTGAGGTGTGGTCCCATGAATCACTGCGCGAATTTCTTTCGCTGTTCTTCTTCCTAATTGAAATATATGATATGTTACAATCCTTTTCAATAGCTGTTTCCGCGGCAATGGTGCACAGTATGAAGTTTGTGTGATCGCGTTCAATTATGTGTTTAAATAGCAGCTTAACCCTTAACTGTACTGGTGGGGTATCTGAATACCCCATCGCCTCTTTTCCTTAACATATGTTTTCATTCTTGTTGACAAAATGTCTCCGTCTTCCTCAGTAATTTCATTGTTCAGTGCGCTCTTGCAGGTGGAGTTGTGAATGCATGCTCTTCTTGCATTGTGCATCTAACAATAACACATTATTGGGGTACAGAAGGACCATAGTTACGTCAGCTTTCTCTTCTCGTCAATAGTTTGATATTTCCATATCTTAAAATACTAGTTGCTTGTATTTTAACGTATATATTAGTATCTTTATACCAGAAACATAACTGGTAATTGCGCCAGTACTAGACCTTCAGATCAACATAATCCATCCATTATGTAAACATTACAAGTAAATCTTATTAGTTATGTATGTTAGTTATTAGTTAGGTATGTTATTTCAAGTTGTAACTTTGTACACTTTTCTTTGTACGACCCTCATCTAACATCATGTATCATCATCAAATTGATTGACATCAAATCCTTGATTTCCTTGAGAACTATTTGGAATCTGAATTTGAATCAAATGTGATAGTGATTTCCATATTAAAACCAGTCAGTCGTCTGATTAGGAACATAGAGAGGAAAATAGATTATGTCATGACAATGGAGCTTCAGTAAAGTTTCTATTGGGCAAGAATAAATGCTTTTCATGAAACAAAAAACTCTGATGAAGAAATGTACCAACTCTTCTAATATTATAGTTCCTTGTGAAAGCCCATATCTCCAGAAAAGAAACAGTCAATGGGCAGAGTAACATGGAAGAAATGCAAGAAAAGTATTTACAACATTACTACCGTGTTTATGCAGTTTGTGCTTAATATTCTCTGTAACCATGGTAATCAAATTTTTGAATATTATTTTACTCTTGTCTGGATTCTGTTTAACATTTCCTGTAATCATTATACGAAATGAAAGCTTTACAGTATATTATATTAAAGTTAATTTGTCATTTGGGGTATTTACAAACCCCACCAGCACACAAACGAGCTTATCCATTAGGAAATGTTTACATCAATTGAAATAAAATTAATGATTTGGAAAAAATTAAATCGTTATGTTCCTCAAGAGTACTTAGAATACTATGATCAGAGGCGGCGTTAGGTGAGCGCGGGGCCTAGGGCAATAATGACCCCGCGGGGCCAAAGTACAAGTAAAAATCGCAGAGCGCCGAAATGTTACATCTAAAGCCGATAAAGCAGTAAGCAACTTCCCCCTAAATGCTTCCTCTCACTTCTTCCTTTCATTCCTAACCCTAAATTTATTACTAAATATTCTCTTTTTTAATGAACAACGGTTTCTTATGAAGAAAAAATCCGACATAATTTATTTAAAGAAAGTACAATATATTTTAAAAACTGCATTGCTAATTACAAGTGCTTCTTTATTCATTTCCATTTCACATTACATTTCGCATGGAAACTTTACAAACTAGTTTATTTGTAAACTTTTTTTTACAAATCAACTTTTATATCATTGAGTAAGAAAAATATCAACTCGGAACGCGGGACCTCCCTAAGCGCGGGGCCTGGGGCGGTTGCCCAAGTTTCCATCCCCAAACGCAGCCTCTGACTATGATCATATTTTAAAGTAGTCTGTAAACAACGAAAACCAGCACAATGACTAAACTTTCTGTCAGTTCATGATTTTTGTTTGTTAAAAAACAATAGTGTTATAAAGTTTAAAAGAATCTAATTGATAATGAATGCAATCAACATTATATTAGGTTAGAAACATACATGAATGCACAAGAAAACCAGTGGTAAATAAAGGAAAATGTGTTTTCTGTATTTTGTCTTCATTTTTTTTTAAATGCCATCCTCAACTTTCACTGACGAATAACATATTGCAATATCGTTACAATCTAATGACTCAATCACTTTTAAACCATCAAATCTGCTAATCTTATATAGAATTAATCTCATTTTATTATTTTCCATTTTAAAACGTTTTTTTTTTTCAAAAACGTGTACAACTGGACTTATGCCCCTTTTTTAAAAATTTACGATTCATTTGTTTTCACTTATTAAATACAGAGAAGAAGTAACATCAACTTGTATCGCCGAAGAGAAGACGACCTCATCCTCAACCAGCATTAGAACAAGAGCTGCATAGACATGTTTATTTTAGTTTTCTATGACAACGAAAGAAGCTTCGACTGATTCCTGTGTGCATAACACTGACACAGATAGGTGCATACAAAGATATCAATATATATTTTGGAAGAAAATACTAATATTATCATCGAACAATTGTAAATATCCGATCTGTAAAAGAATTGGAAACTATATTAATTTTTTATTTATTTATTTATTTTTATTTATTTATTCAAAACATAACACAACAGGCAATATGCCTAATTACAGTGCTTGCGTGTACATGATAGTAATTACAAGATACAAGAAACAATCATATTACTTCACCTGCAGTTCTTTTAAATTCTTTGTAAGTCATTCCAAATATATCTACATTAACTTTAGGTTCAATTTTGTTGTAGAAAGCACTCATTCTCCAAATTGGGGATTTATATAGAATTTCAGTCCTTTGCTTTTTGCAATAGAATGTCCCATTATTACCTAATCTAGTTTTAGTGTTCGGAACTTGAATAAAAATTTTCGGAATTAAATCAATACAATCAATTTGATTGTGTATTAATTTGTACAGAAATATTAAATCATTTAAATGCCTTCTTCGTTCCAAAGTTTGTATGTTAAAATTGCTCACTAATTCCCTGTATGATATGTATGCAGGATATAATGTGGTTTTTCTATACATTAGTAATTTCAAAGATTTACACTGGATTTTCTCTATTGCTTTAACATATTTCTGAGTGTTCGGAGTCCATATAATACAGGAGTATTCTAGCTGTGATCTCACGTAAGAGTAATACAATTTTAGAAGTGTTGAGTCAAGATGGAGATCCTTGCTAAAACGATAAATATACCCAAGATTCCTATACGCATTGTTAGTGATCATTTCAATGTGACGCCCGAAGTTTAATTTTGGATCGAAAACAACTCCAAGATCTTTAACAGTTTCAGGTTTCGATAGATTTACTCCATCAATCGAGTAGTTGTACTCAACATACTTTTCTTTCCTTGTAAAAGATATGGAATTGCACTTTTTTGTATTAATTACAAATTTATTCCTGTCGCACCACTCTTTGACATTATCTAAGTCCTTTTGTAGTTTGGCACTGTCCTCAATTGATTCAATTCTAGCGTATAATTTCAGGTCATCCGCGAATAAGAAAATATGGGAGTTCTCGATACACTCAGATATATCATTAATAACTAAAAGAAATAATAAAGGGCCGAGGTTTGAACCTTGTGGTACTCCGGACAGTGTCTCAAAATATTCTGAAATATAACCTTTAAAAATTACTGCCTGCTTACGTTTACGTAAATACGAAGTTAATAATTTTATGGTTTCCGTAGAAAAATTGAAGAACGTAAGTTTGCGTAGCAAAACATCGTGATCAACCAAATCAAATGCCTTACTGAAATCAGTGTATACGACGTCTACTTGGCCTCCGTTATCTAGCTCAGTTACAATGAAGTCAGTTACAATTGCTAAGTTTGTTGAGGTTGACCTATTTTTCAAAAAGCCATGCTGATGTGGTGAAAGAATGGAGTTTACATGATTCAGTATTCGCCTATATATTACACATTCATATACTTTTGCAAACGATGATAAAATAGATATTGGTCTGAAGTTTTCGACGTCTTTAGCATTTCCGGATTTTGGAATAGGACAAATTAAACTTTCCTTCCATTTGTCAGGGAATACACAAGTTTTAACAGATAGATTTAATAAAATATATAATGGATATTTAAGAATGTCAGCACAACCTTTTATTATATAAGGTGGAATTTCGTCCGGCCCGCAAGATACCTTAGGTTTTAACATTTTGATTGCTTCCTCAATTTCTTTCATTTTAATTTCTTTTATTTGCAACGTGTTTAAAAGTTCACATCTAGGGTTGTCTGACAAAATTTCAGATTTGTACTGGGGTGTTACAGTTCTAAATACAGATTGAAAATAATGTGCAAAAGACAGAGATACTTCCCTGTTACTTTCTAGCTCTTTGTCTTTGTATTTCAAAGAAGTGGATGAGAGATGTTTTGTCTTACTTTTAACAAAATTCCAAAATTGCCTCGGGTCTTTAATGATACTGTATTCTGAGCTTTCAATGAAAAATTTATATGCTAAAGAAATTTCTGATTTTAGCTCTCTACGTAATATGCGAAATTTATCTCGGTGAAAAGCAACGTCTATACCAGTTTTCATTTTCCTATGGTGATATGTCTTAAATTTAATCTTTTGAATTATGTTGTAAGTGAACCAAGACGGATATTTATTACTATTGCATTTCTTACGGGGAACACATAGGCTCATAGTAGTGTACATCATTTCATAGAATTGCCCTAATGCTTCATTTACGTCATTCAAATGGGAAAGTTTGTTCCAGTTTAGTCTCGACAATTCTGTATACATTTGTTCGAAATTAGCCTTCCTAAAATTAAACCCAGTAATGTTGTTATCTAGTTTCTCTTTTTTCGATTGATTATGTGGAAAGGAACAAAGTAATGCCGGATGGTGTTTATCTTCAGGAACAAGGGGGTGTTCTTCTCTAACTACAGTGACGTCAATAATGTTTGTTAATACTAGATCTAATGTGCGACCATTGACATTACGGATATTAATTAATGATTCTAAATTGAATAATGACATGAAATTATACAAATTACAACACTTCTTTGTTGCGTGTGAAAGGTCAAAATTGGAATGAAGTATTTGAGGTATGTTAAAATCCCCAAGACAGAGTATAGTGCTTCCTACTGGACAATTACTCTCAATAAATTCAAAAAATAATTCATACACTGTTTCACTCGAGTCTGGTGGAATGTATACAGCACAAACATATAGCGATAGCATCTTTATAGTAAGTTTAGTTATAATGCACTCAAAATAGCTATCAATAGAGTTTACATAATACATGTTATGTTTTTGTAGACACCCCAACATGACCCCCCCACCTATCGCCTTTCCAAGCAATTCGAAGTTTCTATCCTGACGAAACACCTTATATCTCATGTCAAAGAATTCTGAATCAAATTGATCATCAGATAACCAACTTTCAGTTATTATTATCAGATCATAGCTATTGGATAAAACACTAGTGTAGAAATCATTGGCTTTGGTACGCATTCCACCAACATTTTGCATATAGATTAAAAACTGTTTTTTATTTTCGCTTTTTATTTCTATATCACTGGAACACTTCACAATATAGTCAGCCGCTTTTGGGGATCCATGTTTACTATTTGTACTCAAAGACAATTGTTCCGTTTTTGTACCTCCTACCTGTTAGTCAGCTGTCTTACTCTTTACATTTGTGCGGGTCTTCTCCGGTCCCAGGCGGTGGAGATTTTCAAGATTCTGGCTGCAATAACCAGAGGAGGGTGACCAAGAGGGGCGGAGGTTGTGAGGGGTGGGGGAAATAGCTTCCGGATGGGTTTTTGACCTTGAAAGAGAGTGGTTGTACTGTTCATCCGTAGGGTGAGAAGTCTGCGCAGTTGTTTTTACTTTATCTTGACGAGCGGGTGCAGGGGGAGTTGGGAGTTCATGCACTTTCTCGTGTTTACCGGGAGTAGGGCCAGAAAAAGATATTTTATCAGTGTTCTTCAGGTCACTCAGGGTATACGGCTTTCCTTCAACGTACAATTTGTCATATACTAATTTTGCCCGTAGTCCCGCAGATTTAGCATTCTGAAGATGTGCTTTGAGTTCCGATCGTATGTCACGCACACGACGAGAATAGTCCTCTGTGATTGATACCGGCGTGTTTCGTGAGTGGTAAGCGTACGATAAAATTTCAGATTTCTTTTTGAATGAATTTAATTTCGCGATTATAGGCCTATTATGATGATCCCCTCTTTTAACCCCGAGGCGATGGCATCTTTCGAAGTCATAATCGGTAGTATTAATTCCAAGCTCTTCCCACAAAAACTGGCGAAGTAATATTTCACTATCTTGCCAACTCTCATTTCCTCGCTCCTTTAAGTTGTAGAAGATTAGATTATTGCGCCTAGAGTGGTTTTCAAATTGATCAATAGTCACTTCGTTTTGTTTTATAAGGTTCCTCAATGTATCGTTTTCTGTTTTCACCGAGTGAAGCTCTTTCGTCAGGTTGTCAAGTCGTTCACTAAGTTCCGCCGTTACTCGTTGTATCCCTACAATATTACTGTTCATGTTATCCAGTTTTTCCATCACATCGTCCAGAGAATAAGGGCCCGGGTTTTTTTCCACAGATCCTATCACCAGTAGCACTGCAAGAACCAAGCCAATGAAGAACGTACAAACACCAGATTCACTGAACGATACAGCTGCACCAACGCTAACGCGCCTTACTCTCATGTTCCAGATGCTTATGGCTTGCCGATATTGTTCAATAGATACTCCCATCTTGTTCCTTTTGACTTTACACAAGTGTGTGCGAAGTTAGAAATCGCATGCACTAATAATCTTAACACTTTGTATTTCTTCTATAAATACTCTTGTTGAACAACCACTTTTTGACAATTTTGTCAAGCTTAGGACAGCAGAGAATTTCTTAAATGGAAAAGTTTCCAACGCTGCTCCGATGACACATGGAGGACGACAAAGGAAAGTTCGAATACAGAAGACAAATAATAAAAGGGTCAATAACACCACACCCACACACAGAAAATAATTATAGTAGTTCAGTAAGCGTTTAAAAACACATTGATAACATTCTAACACAGCAAAAATTGTACTTTCCAAAGAATCTTTCACATAAATACGGAGCACCAAAACCAAGCCACGCCGCGCGTTCTCACTTCTCTCATTTTCTTAATAGTTGGTCTAATAAAATTATTTACAAATAAAACTTTCCAAAATTTTTGGCATATTCGTTAATATCTCTGATATATGTTCCGAATCAAGTGTCCATAAAAAATCTAAAATATTAGAACAATACTTTCTCTTGACACTATTATGTTTTTATATGGTAACTGAATTGGCATGTGATAGTGACTAAAAGTAGTAACAAAAATTGTGAACAGGATTGCAACCTCTGAAGCAGTGTTGCCAACTCAGCACAACATCAACTTTCTTTAAATGATACTAAGTGCCAACTAATTCATACATATGAGAAAAGCACACTATAACAAGAAACGAAATGACGATCTTTGGTGTCACAGTGTTGAAAATTGCGGGAGACATATGCACTGGGATTATTCATTATCTTATAAATAAACTTGACGACACAGCTCAAGAAATTGTTTTCTGAAATAACATACTAAATCTTAATCAAAGTGTGTACTTATAAAGTAACAATAACATAAATAAAAGTACGAATTAACTAAGCAGTGTTGCCATAGCATGATTTCTTAAAACAGGGTGAACAAGAAGGTCTGTAAATATAAATGTTATATTTTTAAAACGCTTAAAAGTGCACAAAGCAAATACTGAATACTTGGTGGAACGTGTTATCTAGTGTAATAGTATCAATTTTGTTTCACATTGTATCAGAATTACATTGTTGAAATCAGTTTTGCCATCCATTGATTAATTGATTTAAAATTGAGTGGCGTAGTGGAATAAGGGCACATGCAACAAAATATTGTTTTTACAGGAAAAGGGTGTTTATGGAATGGAAATGCTTGTTCTGGTAAATTATTATGCTAAAACTTAATATCTAGAGCATTGCTAGATAGTAGAAGGTCGTTCTGAACTACATTCAAATCCTAGCTACATAAAAATACTATTATTGCATGGTTTATAAAAACAAGATCAAGGTGAAATGAATTCCGAAGAACAAACAGTTTATTGTTCTACGTAGAAATCCATTGTCTTATGGCATACATTCCTCAGAAATAAAACTGTAAAAGGGTACATCAATACACGGTAAGCTTACTATGGAACAAGTGAGGTGAAGTCCAGGCGTGGGATTGTGCACATAAGCCACCACCAGGCTTCAACAGCGACCTTCCTATTTACATGATCAATGTTGCGTTCGAAAAATTGCAACGGGACCTTTTGAACGACACCTCAACCCCTTTCGTAGCCCTAGTAGTTCCAAAGATATAAATTGCCCCTATCTCTGGCACTCCTCTGCAATTTGGATGAATGATACGGATTTGAGCTAGTCTCTCCGAGATCTTTCCAAGAACACCTCAACCACCTTCCTAGCCCTAGTAGTTCCTGAGCTGAAAGTTGTCGACAGACGCACAAGGGCTCCTTTCCTCGGAAGCTTACGTTGCTTGCTTTGCGTGCGATTTGGGTGAATAGCCAATTGAAACACGTATTACACTTATTTTATAATAAAACACGCAATAAAACACGTGTTTCAATTGGCTACTCATCCAAATCGCAAGCTTTCATGAAATCCAGTCCTAAGGCTTCACAGCACTTACTGCGGAAGCCTAAAATCACAAAACATTTGAGGGACTGAGTGAAAAAGGGTACATGCCACATCCCAATGAAAACTTACTTTTTACTTCAGATAGACAGTTGTTGCCATTTAGTGTCTCATCATGTGGCATGAATTTATGACTTCACTGGCTTGACTGCACTAGACCTTGTGGTATGTGTCTTTTTCCCACTGACAAAAAAAATGTCTTCTTTGGGAATGGTATATTTTGTTTTGTTTATTAGTACAAAAAATGGCACCTTCCACAGGCACAGTCATTAGCGGAGGAGACACCATATGATGCTATTAGCTGTCTGTTTTACGTGAAAAGTCAGCTTTCATTGGAATGTGGCATGTGTCTTTTTACCACTGGGCCACTTAATTATTGAAATGCCCTTCGAATGCATAGCTAATTATCTTGTGATCAACATGCTTGGTCCTGATATAATGGTATAATTCTGTATTTCTTCTGGTTCAGAAGTTCCATAAAACGTTATTCCAAGTAGCATACAGATAAAAAGGTTTATTTCATGTTGATTTGTAGCCAACCTTTATTCGGCTTTTACACAATATAACTCTGAATAAAACACATTCAAGAAGCGTGTATTGAACGGTGTTATCAATGTGATATCCACGAGCTACTAGGTTATCAGAGTACTAAGGGTCAGTTTTACAATCGACCGCTAAACGTCTAGTCAGCGCTAAGTTGAGGCCAAGTCTGCCAATGAGAGTTGGCTTCAACTTAGCGCTGACAGGAAGTTTAGCGGTCGATTGTAGAACTGACCCTAAGAGATTTCGTAAACTATGATATAACAGCTGCAGTAAAATAATATATATATATATTATTATGAATTAATCCTTTACCTTTTTTCTTTTACTTTCAGTATACGTCATATTGGGTGATGACGACGATTTCCTTGGAATGGTGATTGCCATGGAAGAGATGGGGCTCTTTAAGAACGGTAAGAGGAACAATTATTTTATATCAATCTGTTGCTCTCCAGGTCAAGTTGTAGTAGAGAACGCTTTACTGTACTAACCACTCGCTAGTTTGCTTTTCTACGGCTAGATAGCACCACTGTATACTGACACGCGGTACAATATTACGGTATATCATCTTCAAGATGCAAGACATCATACAGACTGATTATTTTATCTGCGAAGTTTAAAGTTGTCAACAGATAGGAAATATTACCTGCGAAGTAGATAATAGTAGATAGAGTAGATAGGTCATCGGTATATCGTTATATCGTAGAATTTCAGGGAAGTATAAAAGAAATAAGAATTTGTATGTTAGTGTACAAGACGTTATTTTAAACATCGTACTACATCTATGATAATTTTGTTCTAACATATTTTACGTATGGTATATTGGATTCAGACAAATAATATTAATTTCGCGGTACCGGTACTTAATCATTTATAATATCAAATGTAGCAGAAATATAGTGGTTTATACTAGACGACTATTTTTGAATTAATGTTAATGATGACTTTTACTCCTGTCAGTAATCAATTCTATGATTAATTGTGTAGCGAAATGTACCCTTTCCTTAATACATTAAAGAGTACTCGTAACAGAGGCGTTTTCTCCATGTAGAATTAAAGGATTTTTTGTTTTCATGAATAAGATTGTATATAATTTGAATAATTTAGTTTAATCAATCTGGATATCTTGTCATATAGCAGTGAAATATCAAGCGCGCTAGTTGTTGTCGTATGGGTCTCCAAGTTAACAGGAGTATATTTTCGTTTCCTCATCATCCTTCCCTTCCCCCATGTAATTCAATATAACTTCCACGCCCACGCGCTGGCAAATGCATAACAAGAATTGACGATTTCACACGAAATGAGGAGTCGCGCTCTTCGTCCAGTAGAAGAAAGGATTACGCTCGTGCAGTTAATGAAAGTAGAAACATCTTTAGACTCCAGCTGCTCTCCACCCATCGTCTGCTAATCTGACTAATGTTATTCGAAAATAAAGTTTGATTGAAATTATAGGATAATAATCCATTTTTAAAATAAATTCACTAATATACATGCAAAAAAAAGAAACATGTTTTCTTTTTTATACCTATAATATAACTATGTGACCGTCTATAGACAAGCAACGTCATTTTAGTGATTTTCATTGTTTGATATGACTCACGTGACTATAAAACATATGAGTAGCATCAATACTATGACCATAAAAGTGAAGGAAGAATGCGGGACTGTAGAAATTCTGTAGTGACAAAGCCTTTATTGTTTGTAATGTTCAATTAACGTATTTCTTTATTGTTTCTCTTGTACTGCCATAGCATTTGTTTGCTCTTTTATATTGATATCTTATTGCTTGACTGGTTCATGTTTTGTGTTTTTCATCTATTAGTCTGTCCAGAAGAGTATCGTTTTTAACTGTTAGGAAGTTTTAGCAATGGTGCCTTCTTGAATCTTCTGACCATTTGAAAGGATGATACAGAAACTTCTAGTTGGACAAGAAGGTGCATAGAATGTTCTTCCGTCGAAAGTGAAAATAAGTTGACGAGTTATTCCTTTGGTTAGTGATGCAAGAAGCTCCTTCGTGTAGAATTTCAAATTCATGGTTTATATCTTCATCGCTTGACGAACATTTTGTTTGTTTCGAGAACTCAATTTAGGTGACGCATTTCCTAGTATTTAGTTTCATTCCTTTGCCAACCTTTCCCAGAGTGTTAGAATTACTTCTCATTGATGACTCTTATTTAGAAGCTCTTCCTCAATAATTTGAGAAAGCTATTATTTGAGTTCGTCTATCTTTGTTTAGGAGTACGCGGAAGGATGTCTATCTTTTTAAGCTGTGTAATCTCTATCTGTGAATTGTCAGTTGGTGGGATAGTTTCTGCTATGAGCTATTCAAAAGAAAATATGGTTGCCGACCAATGACTTCAACGTGGACCCATCGCATCACAGTTGGCAACATGAGGGCCAGTCAGTACGAACCGTTACTATTAACCTGAAGTTGCACATGAATGCGTGATCTCATTTCAATGTAGAATCGAAGGGAGCAATCCACCTTACGTATGGCAGACGTCAGTTACAATTAACAGAACTATTGCATAGTGAATTTAATCTATAGGAGCAGAGGTGCGTGTGGTCTTTAATAATATAACTGTAACAGAGAGTAGTGCACAAATTTAAACAAATAAAAATACTACAGAGTATCACAACTACAGAACGAATGCAGTACATGACAGTATAACATCAGCAGATACGAAACGACTCACTAATATTTAGTATGTAAACCTCTGTTTTTTTCTTAGTGCACTCGTCATTTCATGCTTCTAACAAAGTTATGGCAAAGTTCAAGTTAATGTAAGTAAACTCGGGTGCTGTCTACATGAAAATTTCTTCTGCAGTCTTGGTCTACACTGTAAAAATTGTACCTTTGAATTTGAAGTACAAAATGCCAATTTTGTACTCCCAATTTTTGAGAGGCAGTGGCGAACCCAGGGATAGGTTTACAGGGGTGATTCTTTGCCTCCCAGTTTCTTGGGAGGGAACAGATTAATAGAAACAGAAACGAAGGTAAAAATATGAATCTCTGGGTACGTCACTGCCTCTGAAAAATAGGTAGTATAATATACTCCCAATTTTTGAGAATCGGTGACGGGCACAACGATTCATATTTTACCTTCGTTTCTGTTTCTATTAATCTGTCCCCCCCTCCACCTCCGAAGAACTTGGAGGCAAAGAATCGCCCCTCAAAACCCAATCCTGAGTTCACCAGTGCCTATCAAAAATTGGGAGTACAAAATTGGAACTTTGTACTCCCAATTGAGATATATAGTTTTTGCAGTGTATAGATGGTAAAGAAAGCTTTAATGGAATTCATATCTAGTGAGTTTAAAGGTCCTGAAAGTCTCGGAATACCCATGTTCGTGAACAAGCTATTAACGAATTGTGTCATATGAAATGTAATATCGTCCTTGAAGATAAATTAGCAACATTGTCTCCAGAAAATAGTCTTTGGTTGTTGGCTGAACTTTGCGGTCCAAAATTTGCAGATATTCTCTGGAACCAACTGTATCCTGTCGATATCGTTAGCAGTAAAGGTAGGTCGTATCATTACACCCTCACTAAATTTCTGCTTAGTTTCTCTGGTCACATTTTGAAGTTTCTCGCCCTTTACTATCTACAGCTTCACAGCTTATGCATCATTTCCTATTATTCATGTTGGTTTTTTTTCTATCATTTGAGTAAATTACGTATTTCCAGTCACTATTAGTAGTCCACTTTGCATATTGGTTCGCAAATTCGCGTATTGCTGCCCTCTGGGCTTCTGCCGCTGTACTAACGAGTGATTAGCAATTGTTAGTTACTCGTTAGTACAGCACTAGTCATTCGAGACAACGTTTCTGAATACGACTGTTGGTTTTTACTTTTTTACATGTTTCAGGCTGTCTAATGATATGGAAACTACAAAATTTGAAAGCATAATAAATCATAATTCTTAAAAATATGAGCATACAAGCATAGTATAAAAATATAAAGCATAAAAATTTAATTATTTGTTTTAATTTTGTTTTTATTGCCAATAATACCCAACTTCTAACTGTTGAAACAAACTTAATTTGTTTCTTTGTAGGTAGCCCATAGATAATAAAAGAGGTAGCCTGTGAAATAAACTGACAGAACCAGAGCTGAAAGCGTGTCATGTTTGGTGACCCGAACATAGGTGATCCGGTTTAAAACTTGCCCCGTACACAGAAAAAATAATTTG
>JAGDQP010008582.1:21353-62434 GCA_022664845.1 Lepisma saccharinum
AATAAAAATAAAACCCAGTTCAGGTATGTTAGAGATGATTTGAAAACCAACTTCTCTTGTTAATAATTGTTAACTTTAATATATTATAATGAAAACTTCTTGCTCATTTACAGTCGGTGGACAATTTCCGAGCTAAACAGTTCAAGGTATTGCTTGCATGTTACTGTCAAAGCCCGAATTCAGTTAAAACCAGAATTCCCTAGTTAAAACTAGTTTTAACAAAGCTGTTTCGTTAAAAACTAGTATTAACCAGTCAATACTAGAATTCACTGTGTTAGGTAGATAGTTCTAGTTTCGCCTAAAAGTTTTCTCGTTAGAACGCGATATGTGTAGTGAGAAGTAGTATCAACTAACATTTTCCTCTTTGTTTAAGCGTTCAGTCGTGCGCTACGGGGAAAATTGAAAACACAGTAATATAAATTTACAAAGCAAATTTACTTATACGAACTAGCATATGGAGAACTTTTCTCTTTCAGAAACACCTTATAATACTTCTATTTGCTATTACAAGGCATACTACCATGGCATTTAAAAGTGCATAGAATTCCTTTCTTCTTGCACAAGCATCTTCTCGAAATACAAGCTTTCTTCCACACATAACGTGTACGTCCTTGTGGTGCCATTGCCACCTTCCTAGCTGCAGTCCTGAAAGAAATATCAATATCTGACCCCTCTTCTTGTGTCAGGACCCGCTCATGACAAACGTAAAACTCACAAGTAACACTTTCAAGTGCACATTCAGATCTAGAAGAGAGATAAAGTATATATATATATATATATATATATATATATATATATATATATATATTTAAAACTGGCATAAAACTGAGTTTGTGTGTCAAAGATTAGATGCCATTGGCCAGTGGTTGAAGAGAAATTGGCGGGAAAAGTTAGTAATAGCATTGTCTGTGAATGGCCACTTATTCATATCTGGCGCTAGTCTACACTCAATACTACGCACTACGGTGACAGGCAGTCTAGTGACACTGATAGCTGCTCGTCGCCATGCTCACAGTCACCAGAGACCCACACTTATGGGTAGAATCCGTAGAATGGAACACGAATATTGTGTAAAGTTATTGAGGTGGCCTATAGTCTGACAGAGTCTAATCAATTTTAACCATGTATCGGCATCACCATCAAGATGGCTATAGATATATCGATGTACAGATATCAGTGATATCACCGTAGTGCGCGGCAGTGAGTGTAGCGCCAGATATTCATAAGTGACCATCCACAAACAATGCTATTAATAACTTTTCTCGCCAATATCTCTTCAATGAGTGGCTAATTCCATCTAATGTTTTGACACACAAACTCAGTTGTTAATGCTGATTTTATATATATATATATATATATATATATATATATATATAAGATATTGTATATCTTCTATATCTGAGTGTTCACTTGAAAAAGTGTTACTTGTCAGATATACGAAATATATTCCTTTTATAATCACATGGTATGGAAACACTGAATAATAACAAGTGCGTAAAACACAATTTTTTTTGTTGTTGTTGATTTTATAACTAGTGATTAGAGGTATACAAAGTTTGAAGATGAGGCACTGAAACCCATCATTGGCCCATGTTCAAACTTTGCATACCTCTAGCCATTATAAGAACAACATACATTGTAAAAACCAAAACCAATGTTTGTGAAATTTAAAAAAAAAAAAAAATGGAAATAGGGCAACGTTTTTCACTTCAATGGAATTGGTTGTTTATCAAATAAAAGGCAATAATTAGAGCTTTAAAATAAGCCTCAATCACTTCTATGGCATCAGTTATTGCAGAGCTAATGGCTGGTTTGCACATTGCGCTGTGCGATTTTTTCTCTTCAGTTTTTATATGTAATAATTTCAAAGCCACTGGCCGAAAAATTATAAAAAATTGGATTTTTCATATCCTCAACACATTTAACTCAAGTACCAAAAATCATTGACATCTTTAAAAGCCTCCATGATTTGGCGTGAAATGAGCTATTTATAAAATATACAAAATATTCCTGCAATAGAATTTGCCCTGCTTCCCATCTGTGGATCCGATTCTGTTTAGACCTTCATTCTTTTCTGGCACATTCCAATGACATTTCGAGTTTGATCCCTGCTCATGCCGGCTTTGTGATGCAAAAACATCGTGTCTGGGGATTCGTGGTGCAAAAACATCGTGTCTGGGGGTTCTTGGTGTTCTCCCGTTTGTTCCCAATTTCTTCATTTTACCAATTCATTCATATTTCTGACCTGGGTCAAATTTGCCTAAAGGCCTTAAAAATTAAATTCAAATTGCAATGACATTTCGAAAGCTGCTTTTGCTCTATGTACACCCAGGATCGGCATTATGACATCTCCCACTTTAACAGGTATAGTTTGTTTGATTTTCTTCGCCTGCCTGTGCAAATTTTCGTGTTCTTTCTTGGCTGATGTGATGTGAACCACGCTAGGACCAGCCCCATTTTCTTCTTCATTAGACTCTCATGTAGTGTTGCCCACGAGAAGAGACGAGACATAGCAATATGTATGAAAAACGAGGCGAGATAAAACTCTCGTAATACAATGTATACAATAATACATCTTTTCGATAAGATAAAGATATAATGAATTTTATTGGCGGTAACAGCACTATGGCTTACGCCAGTCCCGACATATTTTCGAGACAAGACACTCTCTGGAAAAGACATGTTCGAGACGGGACAGCCTAAATGTCGTCTCGTGAGCCATACTATTTTCATGTTTGTTGTGTCGTGTATTCATGTGTATTAATATTCTAAGAATTCCGTGAAGATCGTCCTCATTTTCTACGTTTTAAAGAACATCTGATGGCAGAGATGAAGTTGTAAGCGCTACTCTTGGTTCAACCTTGAACATGGCTCTGTATGTCGACTGTTTCATTCCTGAATGAAGAGCTCGATTTTTCATAAACTGAACAAAACCGGAGATCGCTTGATCGGTTCGTTGTGACCTTTCATCCAGGAGATAAGCATATTTTTTAGCTCTGGATTGGCCCGTTCTACTGCCCCCTGGCTTTCCAATGATTAACTCAGACCAGAGTCTAGTTATTTCGTTGGTAACAGAATTAATAATCTCTCTACCATTATCAGAATGTAAAATGCAGTGGAAGGTACAAATTATGTCAAAAATATGTCGATCAGCTGCTGGGCTACTTCTTTTGCCCTTTTGCTTTGAAGTGCTCGTAATAAGACGAACTTGGTCAGATGATCCTGATAGGATAAGATGACCTTCAATCCACGACCAGCTTGTACTTGAATGTCTAGTATGCCAAACTGACATCGGCTGTTCATTTATGTGTGAAAAGTTAGCTTAGAAACCATGCCTTTTCTTATCTTCACGGCAGATTTTGCCTCTTCAACTTCAATGGAGAAGTAAATTCTTGACGCCACATACGGTTGGTTACCATAGCAACGGCGGAGGCCAAGTCTAAACAAACAATAAGTTTGATAACAGAAGAGTAGAAAATCAGTTGTGGAAGTAATGGCTGTTAATATTTTTCGAACTGTTCATTATTTCGGTGACGAGCGGAAACTGAATAAAACACTAGAAAATGCTGTGAAGTCCAAACATGTACGTTTGCTTACATATGACGGAGATTTTATGCACGTACGAGGGAAAGTGCAAGAATATGGACAGTAAATATAATAAGTTGAGGTGAGTAGCTAACTTTATTCCCGTAATTTATGTTTCTTTATGAAACACATACAATTAACTTTCGAAATCTTGATTTATGCTATACCTACAATATCAATTTGCGAAGCTGTACATAGGGTACAAGGGTTTTGTTTTAGCACTCATATTTATCTCCTTAACCATAACCGAATTAGCAACTTCAGTTTAAACCTCTTAGATATACAGGGGTTGGACAAAAAATCTAAAAACACGTCATACAGGACAAGTAAGTGTGGCCCGCCACTGTACACCACATGTTGCGGTTGCCGATCGTGTTTTGTTTTCAATGTGTCATGTGGACCTTCCTCTTCCGTCAGCAGTACCCAGTTCACCTGTGAGTGTTGTGGCGTGAAAGTGGTGCGGTAAAATGGGCGACCTGACAGACTTCCAAAGAGGCATGATCGTTGGTGCCCGTCTGGTTGGAGCTTCAGTAACAACAGTGGCGACCATTGTGGGGGTATCGACAGGCACTGTGTCCAATGTCACGAGGGCATACACAATGCATGGGCAAACAACGTCTGCAAAGCACAACAGTGGTCGAAAGACAATCCTGTCCGATAGGGACAGGAGGGCATTAAAACGGATTGTAGCAGCTAAAAGACCACTGCAATGAAAATTACGTCTGAACTCAATTCCGGCCTACAGAACCCGCTTTCATTAAAAACAGTGCGACGGGAACTTCATCAAATGAAAATTCATGGCAGGGCCGCGATCGCCAAACCTCTGGTCACAGCAGTAAATGCGAAGCGGCGTATCCAGTGGTGCAAGGACCATAAGGAGTGGACGCTTGATCAGTGGAAACACGTAATGTATTCCGATGAATCGACCTACACCTTGTTTCCAACAACCGGTCGTGTTTACGTATGGAGAACACCGTCGCAGGCCTATGATCCAGACTGTCTGCGCCCAACTGTAAAGCATGGGGGTGGTTCTGTTACAGTATGGGCAGTGATATCGTGGTTTACTGCAGGTCCCATCATAGCCCTGCATGGAATGATGAATGCTAAGGCGTATGAGGCCATTTTGGGGGACCAGGTTCTACCCATGGCCCATACATTGTTCCCGGATGGTGATGGCATCTACCAAGATGATTTGGCACCCTGTCACGCTGCAAAAACGGTGCAATCATGGTTTGAGGAGCATGACCAGGAGCTATCACACCTCCCCTGGGCCCCACAATCACCAGATTTGAACATCATTGAACCATTGTGGTCTGTGTTAGAAAGGCGTGTTCGGTCTCATTACCCTCCACCATCATCCCTTAAGGAACTGGAGCATGTTTTGGAAGAAGAATGGTACAACATTCCACACACCACGATTCAGGAGCTGTATACGTCCATTCCACGTCGGATCCTAGCTGTTTTGGACGCAAAAGGAGGCCCCACACCATACTAGGTATGATTTTCACACTTTTTCAAACGTTTTAGATTTTTTTTGTCCAACCCCTGTAATTATCACCTCTTTTTTTTAAAAAAAAAAACAAACAATCAACATCTTAGCAGTCAACAATAAAGTATCATCATAATCATATCAATGTATTCAAAATTGTGTTCTAATTTGTTTACTTACGTAATTTGCTCCTTCCACTTCCTTTTCTAGTTTCAGTCCTTTGTAAACAGAAAAAAAACACGTGTCTCTTTCATTGTAATGATGACAATCAGGCACAAAGCCATAACGAGTTGTTGAATATCGAACACTACAAACCAACTGCTAAACACGGGTTTAGACTCTAACATGGCGGGTTACCATGGCGACCTGTCGGATCTGACGTAAGACTTTAGTCCTCGATTAAAAGTTTATTGTAAGCTACGGTGGGCCGATTTTTTTTATTTTAGATATTGGAATTCGAGTTGTCATAAAAAAATGTGCATTGGTACCAAATATGGCCGACCTAAAACAATATTTAACCGAGACCTTGTGCCCCTAACAGGCCTTTTAAAAAAAAAAAAATAAACAAGGAATAAAAATATGATACCAGTTTCCACATGTTCAGGTTCAATAAGTTATGAAAAGTTGTGCATTGGTACGAAATTTAGCCATGTGAAATGTGCTCCTTTTTGGCCGTCAAGCGTTTTTCGCCGTTTTGAAACAAAAATTTTCTCGGGCTCCGGGATACGGCTAAATATTTTTTGATTCGGCTATGTTTCGGCGAATAAACATAACATTTTACAACTTTTACACACTACTGAAACTCAAATTTCAAAAAAAAAAAAAAAAAACCGACCCTTTTTAAATTAACATTTTCTCTGGCTCCCGGGGCCCGGCTAAATATTTTTTGCTCCGGATTTGTTTCGGCAAACAAGCATAACGTACATTCTGAAACTTTGGCACCTTACTTAAACTCAACTGTTTAAAAAAAATAAGTGGGCCGAAAATGGTCAAATACAAATATTTGACATGGCTTCATTTCGTACCAATGCACAACTTTTCATAACTACTCGAACCCCAAAATGTGGAAACTCATATCATATTTTTATTACTTGTTTTGCAAAAAAACAATTGGACCCTTTAGAATTTCAGGGGCTAGGTTAAATATTGTTTTAGGACGGCCATATTTGGCATGGCTTTATTTGGTACTAATGCACAATTTTTGATGATAACTCGAACCCCAATATCTGGGAAAAATATCGACCCACCCTGTTGTAAACGTCTCTGGTTATTACATTGAAGTGACTTCCCTTTTCCTCTCCAAACGAAATATTTCTTCCAAAAACCAGTCTTTCATCAACCCTGTGCCGGATCTAAGGGGGAGCAAAAGGGGGAAAGCGCCCCGGGCGGCACGTTTAGGGGCGACAATCAGCTAAAAATAAAAAAATAAAAGCTCCTAAAACTAACTAACTCTATGGCTTATGGAACTCGCAAGTTCATCGCCGCAGTAACAAACGTTCGCCATTGGATTCTATCCTGGGCAGTATCAAGCCAGTTTTCATCACGAACACCTACTTCTCGAAGATCTCTTCTAATATTGTCCTCCCAACGACGTCTCGGTCTTCCCAATGGCCTCTTTCCATCGGGCCTTCCAACCAGGATTGAATATAATCTTCGTTTTTCCCCCATCCGAGCTACATGCCCTGCCCACCTTAGTCGTCTCGATTTCATTATTTTTACAACATCTGGTGAATCGTACAGTCCGTGGAGTTCTTCATTATGCAGTCTCCTCCACTCTCCAGTCATCTCGTCCCGTTTTGGCCCATATATCTTTCTCAAAACCTTATTTTCAAATACACGTAATTTATGTTCATCTGCTAGGGTCGTACTCCAACTTTCGCAACCGTAGAGAATTACCGGCAGAATAACCGTTCTGTATATTTTTAATTTCAATTTCCTTGATATTAATCGCGATGCTAGAAGTTTTTGGACTGAGTAGAAACATGCGTTCCCCGATACTAAGCGACTTTTTATTTCTTCCGTGACCTCATTTTTGCTTGTTACGTATGCTCCCAAGTATTTAAATTTGTTTACTTTCTCTATGACCTCATCCCTAATTCTTATGTTTTTAATTCCTTCATTCCCTGTGCTTCGGCTTGTTACCATGTATTTTGTTTTATCTATGTTTACCTGTAGACCTATCTCATCGCACGCTTCTACTAAGACATCGGTGTTGCTTTGTAGTGCATCTATATCGTCCCCTATTAAATCTACATCATCCGCGTATACAAACAGTTGATTCAAACCATTCAATGACAGTCCCTTTTTGTCCCCTTTAATTTTTAAAATCGCATATTCTAACGCGAAGTTAAACAGTAGTGGTGACAAGGCATCGCCTTGTTTCAATCCGTTGCGAATCTTGAAACTATCTGACATATTATTACCTATCCGTACTCTGCTTATGGGGTCGCTGAGACACATCTTCACTAGTTGGACCAATTTTTTCGGTATTCCAAATCGTATCAGGATACTGTATAACTTATCCCTTTTGATAGCTCCTAAAAAGGAAGTAAAATTATCTATTAAATTGAAATTGACCTAAATGTGTTCATAATTTCAATACCGGCACGCTAAGATATTTTTTTATGTTATTCCACACAACCTACCCATCTTTAAAATTTAAAAATCGCGATTCAAGTCAGATACTGACTATCTTACTGGAGTTAGTAATAGCGATGCCACGATAGGCTCCAGAGATGAAAACAGACTACGTGATGTGAGACAATGTTCTGTTCGTCGCGTCGACCGGCTGTGTTGTTTGGCTAAAAATATACGATGGAAAGGGCTGCAAAAGGGCGGTAGTAATTGCGGCAAAACTTTACTTTACCCCCATAGAAAAACTTCTAGATCCGGCACTGCATCAATCCTTCTTTATCCAGTTACCTTATGATCTAAACGACTAAACTATCGCAATGTAACTAAACACAATCGAAAAACCGAAACCACAAGAAACACATGTACACTTCTCAAAGGTTTTCTGCTCTCAAAGGCTGTTTTCTCAAAGGCTGAAAGAAAACAAAACAATGTGTTCCGAATACGTGCAGCTCAGAGCAAGTTTAAACTAATAACGAACTAGTTTTAAATTGTAATAAATAAGTTATTTCTGTCAATTCTAGTTATCACTAACATCTCTGAGTGAATTATAGTATTAACTAGTTAATACTAGTTTTAACGAAAGTGTTTTTGATAAAACTAGTTTTAACTAGGGAATTCTGGTTTTAACTCATTTCAGGTTTTGACGGTAATGTATATAGCAAAAGGTTTTACAACAAATTGATGAAAATTATTTGATTGATAACTTTCGTATTTACCTAATCTTTCCGAGGCGAATTATTCAGTCTATAAGGACATATGTTGCTCTGTAATACGCAAAAAAATAATTAAAATAATGAATATAGCAAATATATATACCAACGTCTACGAAAAAGAGCTCTACAATCACAGTAACATGTCTAAAACACGTTATACAAACACGAATTAATCACATTTTTAAAAGTCAAACACCAATCGTTCACCTTTATCTAAAAGCGATACTTGGTTGATCGACGCTATTAAAAATTCAATGAATATATGAAGCCAGAAAGAGGAAGGGGACAGTTAATCTTGATCTTCCAGTCTAAACAAATAAGAATCAAAGTTTCAATTTTAACTCAGATTTGTACGCTTGTTATCGCTGCGCGGTCAGTTTCTTTTTTCGATTTGCCTTAATACTTGCACGAAAACGTAAATATTTGTAGAGTATTTGTATGCATAGTCCGGTAGATGCATAATTCAAGAATTGTCATCAATCAAACCTCACAGCGATAACAAGCATGAAGATCTGAGGTGGAATTTAAAATGTTGTCCATATTGGTTGGCACTGGAAGTAGACAATCGAGGTTAAATGTTTGCTCTGACGTCTAACTTTCGACACTAGCGATCACTCCAGTATCGTTACGTAGAACTTGATCACATCAACACTTATAAAACTACCTTCCTTTTTAGGTAACTCTATTGTTTCAACTTCCTTTTTAGATAACTCTATTGTTTCAATTTCAAACAGTTACTAAGAGCACTGTGATTTCCGTCTCCCCTCGCCCCATTCTTTCCGTCCTCGCCTTTTTATTGTTCATCTTTCTTTTCAACATTTAACCATCCTTCAATCTATCTGTTGCGCTAAATCCTTTGCGAGCTGTATTGAATCCTCAGAAGAGCGGAAGGAAAATTGCTTTTTTCAAGAAGAAAAATGAATGAAGACGCTGACAAAGATGCTTCCTTTATTGCAGTAGTTTATTAACAGGAAACGAATTATGTGATCATACCGTTGCTGTCAAGCCTAAAGAGCCTAACCGATATATGTTTTTAAATTGAAATACTATATTTATACCTACATGGTCATGTTTTCTGCTTGTTGACAAGGTTCTACAGTTGTGTGCTATTTTTCTCTTTGGTTCATGATGTTAGGGCTGCTTTTCTAGTAAGCGTTCGTTGCTTGTTTTGCTTGCGATTTGGATGTTCTACGTGTAACACATGTTTCAATTGGCTACTCATGGAAATCGCACGCAAAACAAGCTTTCAAGAATATCAGCCCTAATTTTTTTTGTTGAAACAGAAATGAAGTATCTTCTGTCTATGTCATGCGAACACGGGACGTAATTGATATTTGAATGGGGAGAGGCACAGTTAGGCGCTATGTTTACATTTTTTTTTTATCAGATTACAAAAACCAGTAAGTCAATTCACAACGGACCTTCACACAAAATTTTATAGAAATTATGAGAGCAAAATTAAGCTAATAGCGTTATTTTAAATGCAGTTGTTATCTATAGCATACAGAAGAAAAGGGAGAAGAAATGAATATATTTAAAACTTTCCTTTTATTCATGTAAAACGTTGAATGAAGAAAAACATCCTAACAGGAAACGTTGAAAAAAAAGTTGTCTTTCTTTCGATGTGATGCATAGAGTTAGTAATACAATAGAGGTAGCGTGAAGCTGTTTTCTGAGCGAGGGGAGTAAAGTCGAGAGACGGAAGTGACGAGGCACTTCCACCACATTAACTGGCCCCATATCTACAGACCCTCTATACCGAGTATTGCCTTCTTGTTCTTTCGTATGGGAAGCGAAAGTTATTAATGAGAAGCGCACATGTCAGATAAAACCTCCAAAATAGCTATCGTTGTTCGGCAGGCAGCTGTTTTGCAGAGAATTGACAATTGTAAAATATTGGAAAGTGTCCCAGATGTGTTGTGCTCTACATTGTAGTCACACGACAGAAATGTGCAAACAACAAAACAGTCCCGTAGCAACAGAAGGATATTGGACCGGTATCGGGCCAATACTGGGTCAATCACGCGAATATCGATCGTTGTTGGCCGTTCAACAGCAATATCGACAGATATTGGCGTGGTACGATATTTCAACATTGAATAGTATTTCTGAAACTAAATAAACATGTTCTATTTCAACCAGAAAACAACGAGGGGAAAACTTGGGCAGTTTAAAATACGAGAGAAATATCACTCTCTGAAAATCTCACCGCGCGATACCGATTAACATCGACCAACATCGTTCTCCGATATCCATCAATATTGATAACTGGGAAAATTCGTTATCAATCGATAACATTCTTCAACATTAGACGATATTTTTGTCCAGTAACTTTTAATATTGGAAGAAGATGCTCTCCGATAGCAATCATTATCTATCTCCTATACCGATCGACATCGATCCACGATATTCGGCCAATATTGACAGAATGTTTACCCTCGATCAATACAGCAATCGTCCGTTAATAATATCGGCCAGTATCGATGTGGTTGTCTCTTACTCTGTAAAGAGTAGAAAATACGATTTAGACCTTTTGGCATTAACATCGACAATATAAAATCTGTGTTTAATGAATATCAATATTAAACAACAACTTTATCTGCTGGTTTGTAGAATATTAACTGAAATTCGTGTATCTTTTTTTTTTTTTTTTTAGAAATCTAATCGCCATAACATAAATGCAATTTGTTGTTTTTTTTATTTACGGCACGATGAAGCAATTCTCGTAGTACGGCTCTGCGCACTACGATACGACCCACTAGTCCCATGGCGCACTACGAGTACTAGTGCTCTACGCAGTACGAGCATTAGTCGCACTATGACGCACTAGTCGCTCGGCGCACTACAGCGGACTTGGAGCACATTGAATCGAGATCGTAAGAGAACTTGTTTTGGAAAATAATTTCTGCGTAGGCAACGGCCTAACAACTTTATTATATTTTTAGGAGTTCCCCAAAATTTTTAATAGGTCCCTACAAAAATTTGTGCTCCTCTTTAAATTCCACTTAGACCGTCTGTCCGGCCATGTGGCTACAAGCTCCTCAACAGAATCAAGTAGAAAGAAACTGATTTCAGATTTGCGTTCAGCGACCTCGAATAATCAGGTTGCCTTTTAATCTGATGACTGAAAGCGGTAGGTTCTTTTCATTTTATTAGCATTCTCCTAATTTAAGAATGCTGGCTAAATTGTCAACGAGATCAGGTTCAGAACTTCTGATCGAGATTTCAGTTCAGTTAATTTGGGATTTTCCCTTGGTGACTGCAACACTAATTGGTGCGTTAACGGTATGCAGTTAAATGTTTTAATTCTGGTTTAACGGTATGCAGTTCAGTATGTTGTCATCTGATCCGATATTAAGAATTTGAATTTCATTTAAGGTCTTTATTTAATACTTTACGGTTGCGAAACTTGAAATAAGACCCTAGCAGATGAATATAAATTACGTGTGTTTGAAAATAAGGTTTTAAGAAAGGTGTACAGGCCGAAATGGGACGAGATGACTGTAGAATTGAAAAGACTGCTTAATGAAGAACTCCACGGACTGTACGATTCACAAGATGTTTTAAAAATAATGAAATCGCGACGACTAAGGTGGGCAGGCCATGTAGCTCGGATGGGAGAAAAACGAAGATTATATTCTATCCTGTTTGGAAAGCCGGATGGAAGGAGACCATTGGGAAGACCGAGACGTCGTTGGGAGGACAATATTAGAAGAGATCTTCGAGAAGCAGATGTTTGTGATGGAAACTGGTTTGATGTTGCCCAGGATAAAATCCAATGACAAACGTTTGTTACTGCTGGGATGAACTTGCGAATTCCATAAACCACAGAGTTAGTTTTAATTTAAGGCCTTTAGGATTCTTTTGGCTTGGACCAGATGGATGATGATGAGATGAATTGGTGGAAATAAGAAAGTGGGATAAAATGGGAGAACCCCGGGAAAACCTATACGCACGGTGTTTTTCCACCACAAAATCCACATGGGAAGAGAAGGGTCAAATCGACGACCCCAAGCACCAGAGTTAAGCGCTCTACCACTGATCCACTGCGGCCCAGATTCGCCCTAACTTTATTATGTGTCGATTATTACACAATTACACGAAGTGATAAATAGTTTCTCACGCAGATTCTATAGAAAGTAGGCTTAGCTATAGTCTCCTTGACATCAGAGTCCTGAGTTCGTGGTTATCGTGCTCAATTTCGCTCCTGCTAAATTTTGCAGCTAGTCTGCCCAGCTCATTCAGAGCCCCACATAAAATTGGCTCGACTTGACTCGGCGTAGTCAGGCCAGAAAAGTGAGTGCCGAACCGAATCACCACTTTTCCGGCCACCTTTGTCGGATGTTTTGTCCGGCTTGATTCAAGTTGACGGGCGACATCGAACCTAGTCGCGCGGAGGTTTGGACCGAATGCTGGGCTCTTGTCCCCCAACCGAAGTGTTGCCAACGACGCCAGTGCGCTGCAAAAGCCGCAATCTTTGAATAGAATCAGACGAAACTAAAATATCTATTCTAAACAAGCTTGACAAAACCGAAAGTGGATTTTTAAACAAACTCAAAGGCGAATTTCAAACAAAACCCAAAGTTTGTTACAATACCACAAATTGCATTTTGAACAAAATCGAAGTTTTATCTGCTAAAGAAAACCAAGAAGTCGATTTTGAAATCAATAAAATCAAGTTAAATATTGAAACATAAAAAAAAAAAAAATACTTATTCTTTTTACTCGTGATTAGCAATGCTGAGCTTTCAAAGAATAAAGAAATACACTGGGGTGCAAAAAAAAACAAAAAACAAAAACGAAACACTTGAGTTTCGAAAAACAAAGTAACTTGTATTGTACAGTACAAGACAATTATGAGAACATGTGTATAGTTGATATTTTTAATCGTTGCGCTATTTTTAAGTATTCAGTGTACTTTTACTAACAAGGAGACTTACGGAAGTGTAACTCACCGATTTTAATGAAACTTTGCATACTTGTAGAACATCGAAAAATAATTGACTCGTATTTTTTTATTTCGGCAATGGTGCGGGTTTAAGGGTAGACACCACCCTTTGAACGTTAGGGGTGGTCTCCAAGTATAGACAGAAAACAATCATTTAATGTAGAAGAAAAAATACTGCCAGGGGGGATTTTAGGACAGCTGATTCAGAATCTGACGTCAAAATTACAAAATTAAAAATGGCGGATCCAATATGGTGATTACAATTACAAAAAGGCGTCTGGTTTGAAATGCTCTGCAGTTAGCCAAGAACAATTATAGTTGGCAGGGGTTACTGCTAGAAGGTTGCAGACCGATTTGAAACCCCATTCTGTACTTATTTTAAAGGGATGTTTGATTATGACCTGAAAAAGCAAGAAAATATCATCTGTTGCAGAAATTGACCTCCTTAGGTCTTCCAGAATATGTGATCAGTTGCCGATACCCCTGAAAGATAAGGAAAATCGTAGTTGGTCTAATATGCAGTTCTTGAGCCACGTTACGGACGCTTCTTCCATCCTGTACCAAAGCGACTGCTCTAGCGACCTTCTCGAGGATTTATGGAAACTTACCACCCCCCATGGCAACCCAAATCTGTAGAAAACATTTGTTTCAAACTGTGCAGCATATCACAGAATTGCAGTATCCAGAGAAACACAAATTTCGTCGTGGGAACAGTTGATTCGGGTTAGGGTTGTCAATTCCATTGTACAGCAGGGAAGTAGGGTGAGGGCAAAAAGAGAGACAGGAGGGTGTCTTAAACCACCCACAGGACACTATTTCTTTCTCACAACATGAATAACATTTAGGAAACTCGAACAGGTCGATAGCAGCACACAAGTAGTGTTAACATGGACATTATATCTATATAGATTTTTCCACTTTCTGAGAGTGTAGTGTTTTTCTCTCATCTCAGTGGATTTTTTACTGTTACCTGAACATAATTTTATCCATATTGATATATGTTACTTTTCTTTGTTTATTTCAGGTGAATATTTTGTGGTTGGAGTAGACAATGAACAGTATGATTATGACAAGCCAACCAAATATATGAGAGGACTTCTGCTAGACAATTCGGGCCCAGTATCCCAGAGAGCTTTCCAACATTTCGTGGCGATAGTAGGGACACCACCAAATGCGGGATACGAGAACTTCTCTATTCGAGTGAACGAATATTTGAAGAAAGAACCTTTCTGCTTCCCAAATCCAATTGAAATGCTGGGTGGAATTAAGAAGGTAAGTTATATTTTCCTTCCAATGAAAAGAAAGTAATATACCTCTTATCTTCAATGGTGTAAACTAAGTTGCTGGTGATTCTAACAAACACGCAAAATATTTTTATTTCTTTATTCCTCAAACGTGTGTCTGGTACATGAACGGTTTAGTTCGTCGCTTTGTAAATCAGTAAGGTTTGGGTTCGATTCCTGGCATGCACGGTTCAGAGGTTCCCTTAAAATAGGATTGCTATATTTCAGAAGATAAATAGACTAGGACACTAGTGATTTGCGAAAAGCTTTCGAAAATGTTCGAAATGGAGAATGGGAAGAAGAAGAATGGTTAAACACTTTAATTAGCTTACTGGCATTAAATGAGTGTAATAAACTAAAAACAAAAAAAAGCTAAAACTTCACAATAATCCAAGTAAGGCACTTGTTCTATATTGTTATATGTATGTTGTTATAAATCAATAAAACCACACTTTATTAAAATAGTTTTGCTCTGATCCAAATATCCTGAAACTATGCGTATGAGTACTGATCGAAGGATCATGGAATATATGCGTATTTCCTGGTCGAAGGAGCAATCAATAGGGTCGAAAATAAGTTTTATTTCAAGCTTTTGTTGGCATCTGCAATATTATAAGAGACAAACGAGACGAGACGAGACAGACTCCTTCGAGACGAGACATTTGTAAGTCTCGTCTCGTCTTGTGGCAACACTAGCGGCTAACCACCCTGACTGAGGGTTTTCCAAGGTTTTTCCTCAGTCACACCAAGCAAATGCCGGGATGGCACCTTCAACCTAATCCCTGGCCGACACCTTCCCGAATGCTTTCCCTTCCCCTGTCCCGGTCTGAGCCTTAGATGTCTAAAGGCCATACATAAAATTAAAATTAAGTCAATTGTAGCCACTTGAGTAAGAACAAGGTTAAGATAAAAGTATTGTCGTATTCTTCAATGGTAAAATCCTCGTATTTACAACAAATAACAACTGTATAATAGTTGATTGAATTGTGGAATACACTGTTTTCATACAGTGGTTTTGTATACAACAGTTGCGTCATTCAACAATGAAACACATTGATTTACAAACCAATTACACTGTAAAACTGAAGCCATTGTTATAGTGGTAAGATCAGGGAATTTTGGCACGGTAGTTTTAACGGTACTTCCATCTTGTATGTAACGGTCTTTTTGTCATAAAGAATGATGTCTTTAATGTAAGGTGATCATTCATCCCCGATTTTCTGGGATAGTCCCCAAAATAACACTTCCATCCCCGATCTTGTTCCCGATTTCCAGAAATAGTAATTGTGCTTTACCCTACAAGAAATATTTTGCAAGCAAAAACCCAGTTCTACAGACAAAAACACGTACTTGACAAACTGGCAGTCAAATCTTAAAGGAAATAAAATTGCTTACAATAAACTAAACAAAAATGTTACTTTCCTTTCAGCTGTCGTTCTTCAATGGTAGGAATGTTCCTATGGAGAGATTATTTTGTTTCACGAACTATATTGGCAGAGGAAAAGTCACAAATTAAAATTTGGTCCATTTAGACAATGTTAATACTGAAAACAAGCTTTAATATGTCGTGTGTAACTTTTAATGAACAGCTTGAAGAGAATCTAAAAGAAGGATCATTCCAGCGAGAAATATAATCATATATGACTCCAGGACGATTTCCATAAAAGAAAGAATTTAAAACTACTTTCTACTTGTGAAACTAGTACATTTATGCCAGTTGTAAATATATAGGTATACATACAGTCTATGTACCAATTTTAAGAATTCTAAGTGTTCCCGAAAAGAGCATGAAAAAATGGCCACTTTAATGGCATAATTACCGTGATTTCAAGTGGTGTTTCTTTATCTTAGATTACAATAATTTTACTGTGTATTTCACTATTGTCAACATGTAAATAACATCGTTGTAACATAACTGCAAATTCACTGGTAGATTAAATACTTTGCTTCAAGGTAATAAAAATGACACTGTACACACCAATAAATTTACTCTCCCAACACACTCCTGGTAAAAGCAATTTTATTGAAATTTTGTATGTGAGTGAGTTGTTTATTAACATTATAAACGAGCTGGTGAGCTTCTAAGGACGGGACCTACAGTTTTGGTAAAGTTGACTCCGAACCACTCGATTCAATTGACCCCGGCGGGATTTGAACCCATGAGGTTGAAATCAGTATTTGTTACCGAATATTTTAGTTTCCGTGAAGTTGGAAAGAGATATTCTTCCTGGATTAATTTTGTAATGGAAATTTTTAATATTAAGGTTTTACATTACTTAAAATTCTTGGAGAAGTAACACTACCTTTTCACAATAATAAGCTAGGAATTATTTTTAAAATATACACTTTCGGTCCATTCTAACAAATATTATAAATGAGTATATTGTGTCAAATTCTACCCGTCGTTTAAGCAAAATACAACAGTTGTTTGAGGTAAACACTGCCAATTGCTTAAAATAAATACCACTCACCATTTAACCTAAATATTACCCACAGTTTACGCCAAATACTACCCATCGTTTAAGCCAAACATTACCCATCATTTAAGCCAAACATTACCCATCGTTTAAGTCAAATACTACTCATTGTTTAAGCCAAATACTACCCATCGTTTAAGGCAAACGTTACCCATCGTTTAAGTCAAATACTACCCATCGTTTAAGTCAAACGTTACCCATAGTTTAAATTTTGTACTATGTACGTATATATTGCAGAATTCCAATTAAAAAAACACGAGCAACACTAGTTTTGCAACTGTCAGTAAGCAGAAGCAATGGATCTCGAAGAAGATGACAATAAATCCAGAAATTAAATAGAGTATAGTTTGAGGTAGAACCTACTTAATGTTTAAAACAGTTCCAGAAATAGAAATGAAATAAGTGTTAATGGATACTTAGGAGAAAGCTGTTCTGGTTTGAGAATATGACGATCATAGACGCCATCTTGAAATCTGAAGTTAATTTTTTGAAACAAACATACAGGGTGAGGCAAAAAAAAAAGGCAACCGAAATCAAAGTAATGTCACAAGGTACGATATCGTAAGATAATATGTTCTACGTGATTTCCGTAATTGATAACTACGAACTCCATATATATATTCTATGATTTCAGACAACATGTTGTTGCAAAGTTCGTGGTACGTGTGTGAAGCATTTATTATTTAACATTTCCCACAGAAAAGTATCACATATCGTCAGGTTTGGACTTTTGGAGGAAAAGGTAAAGCTCTCTGGATACAAAGCGATCTGGAAATACTTCCTGTGACAATGTTTTATTCCCCTGGTCTATGTGCGGAGTGGCTCCGTCTTGCTGTTAAACTTTCTTATTAAAATCCAGGTCATTAAGATCACAAAAATAATGTCTGTAAATCCGAATCAAACCGGACAATGACCTGTCTCCTGTGAACATTAAAAGTATCTAAGCATGAAAGAAAGGACTAATCAAATTAACTTAAAACACCAACGTCATTTCATCTCATCTCATGTTGTGGTTTCGCTTACCTTGTTTGCCCCACCCTGTACCTTTTAACAATACGTTTTTATGCAGCCTAAGAGAGAATATAATGTGAAATTGAGGTGAACGGGCTTTGAAATTTATGAAAAAATCAAAACAAAATACCTATTTAATAATGGAAATTATTCCCGTATAATAATGCAGAATACAAAAGAGTACACAATGCAAAGAATATCATTTTAAGTTCTGGCTCTGAACTAAGGAAGAAAGAGCTTACTTACAGATGCAGAATGCTCTGTCGTAATACCAATCTAGACAACTTAATGTTTGTTATAGGTCTTACATACCGTCTTGATACTGGATGTGTGTATAGTTTAAATAATATAGTAAAGGTGATATCTTGAGCCCCAATTTCCCTTTTTTTTCTAGTGTAACTCACACAAAAATAGTATTTGCAATGTAAAATATACACTGATATGTTTTGTTTTACAATATTGCACTGTATTTTTAATGATAAATAGAACATTCATTAAAATAAAAATTAGTTTACCAAAATTTAACACTGTAAAAAAAATTGAAAGGGTGTGGGTAATATGAGCCCCCTAGTACAGTTCGGTACCTACAGCATCTTAAGGTCTTAAATTCGATTAAAAATGAACCTTGATTCTACAGAAAATGACCCATCACAAAGTAAACACACTACGTCGCCTTCATCCGGTTTTACAACTCCGAAAAAAGATTCTAAACAAGATTCTCCAGAATAAAATTGGGTCACTTACGTCATCAGGGGATTTCTTCACAGAAAGCACAAGTTTTCTCTTGCATGAAAGTTTAAGTTTCCTTTTAGAGATTTCTGTCAGGTTTTATACCCTGTTTGCGGTAGACCCCCTTGAAGAAAGGTGCTCGCATTACTTGTAAGTGTGAGGGCTCATATTTAAACCCCAGCCCAGCACAATCTCTTCTGTGCATCAATCAAAAAAGAGTTGAGGAAGAGATGAATTGAATGGTTTGTATAGAGTATTGCGTTGTATGGAGAAGACACGTCGACTCTACGAAAGCGTGAGAAAATTGGAAGCTTTTGAAATGTGGATATAGAGAAAATAAGTTGGATACAGAATATGGTAAATGAAAAAGGGGTGAAGAAAGTAGGCAATAGACGAACAATCCTGGAGACAATAAAGAAGAGAATGAGGACATTGACTGCGCAGAGACTGTATACTGAGGAAAGCAATTGAAGGTAAAGTTGAAGGAAATACATGAAGAGGAAGAAAACGAATCTAACTCCTTGACAATATTTAAGAAAGATAAATCATATCTGGCGATGAAAAGGAAGAATGAATAAAGTTTACTTTGCCTTGAAGGACTTGCCACTTTCAGCAGAATACGTATGGAGTTGATCAGTGATTTCGGCAGACCACCCCTGTGAGGGGTGTCATCTTCCAAATCCTTGAGAATACCCCCCCCCCAACTTTAACATTTTTACGGTCAAAAATCGGTAGAAACTGTGCAAAACTCTACTTACACCCTCTCAATTTTGACTTTACGCCCTCCTTCCCAAACTGAAAATCCTGGCGCAATCCCTGGTGTTGATCAGTGTTTAAAAAGTTCTCTAACATTTGGTGGCCAATGAGGCCACCTGAAGAATTTTGTGGTGGACCATTATAATTTCTGGTAGCCTCACATAATATGTTTTGTTGACGTTAAAATTGCATGCATGTTACATGATAGGCCTACGTACACAATTATCCTGGCGCGCGCCATTTGCCTGTCAGGAACAGAACTTAAAAAAGTAAGTTGTGAAATGAACACGGCGCTGCGTTGCAGTGAAGGCGAGATTGAACGGCGGCAGCGAACACCCAATTTTATAGCACACTCACGGCGTCGTATGAACCATGGTGCAGTACGCACAACGGCTTGCTGAAAATGCGTAGAAAATAATGCACTCGCGGCGTGGCACAAGAGAACGATAGTGAGGGACAGCAGTCTTGATGCAGGTAAATTTGAGGATTTAGAGCAAAAACTGGTGACCAAAAGTGGCCACCTAGTGTGACTGACTGTGGCCAAATCTTTTGATTAGTGGCCGTGGCGCAAAAATTTAGCATACTTTTTAAACCCTGGTGTTGATGATGTAAATAGTAAGCACAGGCCCTAACAGAGTCAATAATCCAGAGCCCCCAAATAGCTTAAACCAGCACTATTTGTTGTTGTTGTAAATATCCCGTAAACAAAATGGCTTCTGAAATTAATAAACATTCCTTCTTGTCATTGTTGGAGAACGTTCCTCCTGGATATTCTATTTACGCTTTCTTTGTCTGCATATTTTGTCTTTCAGCATTCAATTACTTCGACTCAGAGTAAGATAAATTAGGAGTACGAGACGTTCGTTTTGTGTATTTCTTATTCAGAGCACAAAAGTGGTTCTCAGAAAGAAGAAAAAGAAAAAAGAATAAGCATGGTTATTCTAGAATTTGCATTCCTAAAATTTATGAGTTCCTCGCAATGTCAAGAAAGAGTATGTTATATGAGCTGCGAAAGACAAAGAAAAGTTAGGTGGAACAATATGGACTTTCGAGGTGTGCAAGGAATTCAGAAGCAGCGTTACCAAATGAATTCATAATGGTGACTAGCTCAACATAAAGGGGGGAAAAAATTGAGAACTTTTGCACTCAGGAGTGCGATTAGAAAGGAAGAAGGGCAATTCCATATCCAAAGACGTGGATTTAACTGGAATTTATAAGAGGGCTCTGTAATGCTCTTTTATGTATTATTTTGATATGGTAGGTCTTTCAATACATTTTTCATGATTCAATTATAAACAAAATGTAAACTTGCTTTACAGATTAAAAATTAAAATCATAGGATGTCTTGCATAGCATCAAATGAACCAGTTTTTTTAATGTATTTGTTGTATACTTTCTTTTAAAAAGATAATCACTATTTTTTTTTTCTTAAAAATAAAACAAAGCACTTCTCATCTAAATTCCAACATTTGGTGCGAATACGGCTATCGGTATACACTGATTTAGCAAAACTCATGGGATGGTCACCTAATACCTGATCGGGCCCCCTCTGGCCCTGCGGAGCGCAGTGATACGGCTTGGAAGTTAGTCTGCAAGTCCCTGGTACACTTCTGGAAGCAGTTGACACCACACAGTCCGCAGAGCGGAAACCAATTGCGGCTTGTTCGTAGCTGGAGGATCCAGTGCACGGAGCCTGAGTTCAACGGCATCCCAGATATGCTCGATGGGGTTCATATCAGGGCTCCGGGTTGGCCAGCTCAGTCTTTGGATCTTCCCTGCATGCCCTTCGAATCATTCTTGGGCGACATTGGAGCGATGAGGTGGCGCATTGTCATCTTGAAAGAACACAATGTCGTCAGGGTGTTGAAAGGCCTAAATCGGGTGGAGATGGTCTCCGAGCAGCTGACGATACAGCGGACCATTCAACGTGTTTTCCAGAACAACCAGAGGACCCATTCCATACCAGAAAACGCGCTCCAGACCATGACTGATACCCCACCTCCCTGGACCACACCCTGTTGGCATATGAGATCCATCGCTTCATGAGATATGCGCCACACACGGTGCCTCCTATCGGCATGGTTCAGTTGATACCGTGATTCGTCGGACCAGCTGACGTTACGCCACTGTTGCAGTGTCCATCCGAGGTAATTGGTGAGAAATGCAAGCTGGAATGTCCATTGAGGCGTGGTTAGCAGTGGCACCCGTGTAGGGCGACGGCTTCCATACCCTAGGAAACGCATGTTCCGACAGATTGTCCACTGGGAGATGTTTCTAGCGAGGCCAGTGTTGAATTGGGCCGTGATCTCTCGCATTGTCGCCCTCCTGTCTCTGTTGACCATTCGTCCCAGGTGTCGCCTGTCTCGGTCATTGAGGGCGGCTGGACGCCCGATATGCTGTCTGTTGTAGACTGTGACGCCTTCATCAACCATTCTAGGTACGCCCTGAACGCGGTTGAACGAGTGAAGTCGAATTTCTGCACCACCACCGAAATCGAACTTTCCATGTGTCGGGCACCCACCACCATGCCTCGTTCGAATGCCGTCATCTCACAACGACGTTGCATTTCACATGAATCACTCACACAGCCACTTCCTATAAGGTCTCACACACAACTGGAGCTGTCGCGGAGCCCTGCAGAGAGCGTGGAACACACGGGGTGTCCATCCGCGAACCAGTGACCTGCTATTCCATGATCGTTGCTAATTCAATGTATAATTAATTTGAAATATGAAATTTATAAAAACCGTTGGCAACACTGACTACTGGGGCGCTGCGACCCTGTTCAAGTAGCTACGTTCCAAGTTTGGTGCAGATACATATAATGGTATGGGAACAATTTGAAATAATTTTTAAATGGGTGACAACACACAATTTTGACTCCTGCGGCTCATCGTCTACCTCTATGACCTGTCCCAGTACCTAAATTCCATATTTGGTGCAGACTTGGACAACGTTATGGGAGCAATTAAAAATATTATTTTAAAAAAAATAGTTTGCGACATTGACAACCGCGGCGTCTGTGGAACACTGAACGACTCTTTGACCTGTACAGTAGCTAAGCCACAAATATACAAATGTTGTTTTAAATCATTCTACGCCTGTAGATTTAAGTAATTTGTATAAATTTAATTTTAAAATAGGTTGGCAACACTGACTACTGTGGGGCTTGGGAACGAGGACACGCATAGTATTCTTGTAGTGTATAGAATATTCTTTATGTCAAGTTTGTTAGTTACACATCTAACAATATTGAAGCAATTAAAAAAATGCTTTCTTGAAAAAGGTGTTAACACTGACAACTTGGACCCAATACCGAATCTGTAATACGTCTATGACCTGTCCCTGTTCCTAGGGAACACGTATGGAAAATTTGGTGGGAAACAATGTACGGATGTAGATTTGCATCAGTAACACGCAGACAGATATTTTCCAAGTTCTTGATAGGTCTGGTAATCTGAACGGAGACAATCTGAAACTAAAGAGCTGTAAAGATATAAATTGGACCAACCACTGTTATAGTGTGATAGAATTACCATTGAACATAGAACAAATTGGAACAAAAATCTCTCCTACTTTATACGAACAATAACACCCCAAACTGCAACATACACAAAATCCGACAAATTCCGATCACGGGAACCCAGTAATTTATACAATTTTCAAAATGGTGGCTCCGAAGCAGTATTTTACTACAATCAACCTGTATAATGTAGACCTTGCAAAAAGTCGAGTAGTCATGCTTTATGATATGTTTTGTATGTTGGGGTCTTATTTTTAAAAAAAATCAAGTTTTCGATGATGGCGTAACACCACGGTGTTGGAAATCATACTACGGTTTGCTATAGCCAGCGAGCAGCACTAGTTTGGAAAATACAGGTAGGGGGTCCGCTTTATCCCGGGGGACCGCCTTAGATGGGTCTCCCCTATATCGATGAGTAGTTGAACCCTGCTTTCCTGTACCCACACGCACTGCTGCATCCTTTTCTGCAGGTACACGAAACAAATTAAAGAAGGGATTCAGGGACTGGATCCTTTTCTGTTTTTCTGAGAAGGCAATTTTTAAAGTAACTTTAAAAAAGCCTTTGATGCATTGAAACAGTTTCATTTTTGCTAGAAATTTGAAATCCCTAAAATCCTTTTCTGAAGAAAATACTTTATATTCAGTAGGAAAATATCGTTTTATTTGATACTGCATATAATCTACTTGGTAAACATGCATTTTCAATCGCCCTGTTCAATTTTGGGGGCCGATTATCATACAATTACCGTTTCTTTGAGCCAAGCGAAGTAATACAGTGCCGGGCTTGAAATAGCAGAGAGTTTTAAACATTTTTCTCACAGCGCTAGAAAAAAAGGTGGCCTTTTACCAATTTTCGACCAAAAATTGGTGGTCATTTTAATGTGGAACCCGTTCCGAAACCTCACTATAAATTATATTTAGACTGTAAGGAATAAAAATAAATTTGCCCCCAAGGAAACGGAGGGGGTGCACGTGGACTATAATGATCTAGTGGCACCGTCATAAATTGGGGAACTATTCCAGGGACGTATTGGACTGGTATTTTCGGATAGTTGCCGTGAACGGATTTTGAATATGTTATATGATAAGGGATAGTAGCTGGCTGAGTGCAAGAAAGTGCTTTGTTCCAATTTATTCTGGATATCACACCATATTTCCCTATTTCTACTGGACTATTAATGACAAATATAGACAGCATTACGAGGATAGGAGTAAGGTTTGTGGCCAGAATTGCACGCGGGACAGAACAGTAAAGCGGAAACTTGAAACTTTGTGCAAGTTTTTTACACCCTTAGAGTTTGTATCTGGTGTTCATACGATATTTGTTTGATGTTCTGAAGTTTGTAGCAAAATTATCAGTGCATCTTTCTGCTTGAAGAATACTTAGCCATAGGTGTGATCCAGATCATATATTGCAATTAAATACATGAAAATTATACTACTGTATATGTAGGAATTATTAAAATTCTGCCTTCCGTATTTTATAGAAAGCATAATTATACATAATACGTTTAGATGTTCAGGTGTTTTTATTTATTAGCTAAAAGGAAAGAGATATATTTACACATAAATCAGGATACCCCATATATCATGCTCATTTACTTCGCACTAAAAATGTAGACTCGAAAATAAAATGTTGCATTGGTGTCATTTTTGTGTTTCTTTCTCTTTGCTCATTGTGTCAAAACTCATGTTATGGAAGTTATTAATGACAGTTATGGGTGAATCTTGTTGCATGCCGGAACACGACGCCAGGTGCCAAGAAGCTTTCGCTTTCTCTACCGTAAAAAAGGCCAATGCCCGGTGGGCGTCGTGTGACGTCACCAGTCGTCGAGAGCGAATGGAGCGGAGAGAGAGAGTGAAACAGAAAGAGAGCGATCCTTGCTCACCTGATACCTAGAGAAGAAGACATTTCCTTGCGAACCCCACCTGGAATTCGTTTTGGCCGGATGTCGCTTCTAATTTTGGTTTAAGGACTCAAACGCCCAGTTGCCAAATTCAACTTTACAAAGTGTCTGCGAAGATACATTGCTTTGAATATTTGACTGAACGTTTCACATGGACGTATAGGGTGCCAACAAAAAAAATCGCAGTTGATGAGAAGAGATGTATTGGGAACAGCGTGGTAGATAGACACGTATTAATATCTCTGCCATAAGTAAGGTGACTTAAAGTGTGATTTATGATTTGCTATAGACGCTTTTAACGAATATAATGAATTCCTTGGCCACACACACTCTTGCGAGAAAAAAAAACAGCCAAATATATCATATCAGGTCAATGAAAAAAGTGTCAGAACTTTCTATCAGATTTGTTTAACATCACCAGTGTTCTCCCTAAGGTGACATGTCCTTCAAGGGAAGCTAAGTCATATCCATGCACGTCAATCATGTGCTTTCTTTTTTATCTCAGTAAAGGATTTATTTTCCTTAATACTGTCAAGGAGTTGAATTTGTGTTCTTCCACTTCCTCTCTTTCCTTCAGTATACAATCTCTATGAAGCCAATGTCCTAACCAATTTCTCTTTAGCTTCCTTATTGTATGCAGAATTATTCTTCTCTCGTCTTCAGCATTTCTTCATTTCTTATCTTCTGTATCTACCTGATTTTTCCATTCTTCTTCATTTCCACATTTCAAAAATTTCCAATTTTCCTTCTTCACTCTTTTTATAGAGAAAAGAAATTACAGGAGAGGCCTAAACAACACAAGGATGACGTCAGACTAAAAAGAAACAGAAATACTATTTAGAAACATGTTCAGGAAGAGTTTGCAGATATAGACAAAATATTGGATTTTTTTTATAATTTCAGTAGTCTGCCTATCTCTCTGTTGTCTCCACGGCTCACTGAAGTATATTGTCACGTAATTTCAGTCCAGTGCTTTGATGAGAAAGCTAGAGAGGGAAATTTACTTAAGGTTTCAATTAAGAGCTCTTGATTTAACCGGGTCGTTTTTAACCTGAACAAACTACAGTCTTCCTCTATGGTATTATTCTATTATATGTACTCATCCTCTAACATACACTAGCGCTTAAGCAAAAGCCGATACGGAGAAACTTCAGATTAGGGGTCAGTGACCTGGACTTTATCTTGCAGTTTGGGTGAGGACACTATCTTCCCTTATAGTTACTTCTACATAACATGCACTCGCCCGGATAGCATGTCAGCTTGTAGCAAGGCACTTGGTAGCCTGTGAAAATTGATAATGTGTTCAACTTAATAAACAAGCATGAAGCTTGTTGGAACAACATGAGTAGTTTGGTTGTTGTAAAAACCTAATTCAAGCTTGTTGGAACACGTGTTTATGCAAAGGAACTTAACAAACTTAAAATTGATTTGATTTTTTTTTTCGTTGCACTTCTGCTGTGGTCTCAGGGCGATGAAGTCCCATCATGTACCAGGACTGTTTCGCTGTAAGCTAATCTTCGCCAACTCCCACCGTTTGACTACAGACTTCTCTTGGGATCTGATGAACTATGCATAAATATGACTTGGAAAACTAACTAAGGCATATGATTCCATACACTGATGTCTACAGTATCGGATTAGTATGCCAGTGGTCTTCGGATCGATTCTCATCCAGGGTAACGCTTTTATTTTTTTAAGTCCTTGTCCTGTCAAGGTTATTCAACCTTGAGTCTTCTAAACTAGACCACTTGATTCAACCTTGTTTAAACCTTCTTGGCGTGATTTGTTAAGCTTGTATTAAGTTGACCTACTTGGGAAAGTAATGTTGATTCACTTTTGTGCCAGTTCAAAATTGCACTGAGACCCCTTCGTGGAATATGTATTTTTTTATTTTATTTTAGTAGCAGTGAGCCCCCCATCCACCCTCTGGGATCACGCCCAAATCTTCGAGAGCACCCCAACTTTGAACTTTAGCGGTAAAATGAAACAATTAAAACCATGCAAACTCCACTTATACCCTCCCAATTTTGACTTTACACCCACGAACTGAAAATCCTGGCGTAATCCCTGTTCGCTAGAATAATGTTATTTTCGCAAAGCATTTCCGTAGAACAAAAAAAAAAATCATACTTTGGGTAGCGGTACTCTTGATATAAGTTTCAATTTTCAGAAACTAAGCTTCTCAGCTAATCAGCGGAGTTTTTAAGGTTAAAAAAACAAAACACTTGGCAATATAATAAGCGCATCTGGTACGTAAAATGCGACGAAAATAGGAGTTGAGTGCAAGTTGCCTACACTTACTTATAAACGATTGTAGTAAATTTATTACTTTATTCTTCCCACAAATTTATTTATCTCCTTAAAATAGATTACAAGAAATAAATTACTGTTTCTTTCTTCTAGTTGGAGAGTGTAGAGGTGAGTGGGGGAATTATCCTCCAGAGTACGAAACATATTTCCCCAAAAATATTCAAGAACTACTACACATGATATCAGACATGATATCAGGTTTCAAACCTTGAGGAAACATAAAAGTATCCACACACACACACACCCGTGCCCATTGAAAATGTATGTATAAACACCGTATGTGGAGAATTTTCAAAAATAAAAACAAATGCCTGGCAACACTAGCGACTTTGACCGTTTCGAAACTTCGAGTTATTTAATGATGGAAAACTGCTGCAACATTGTAAAAATTGCTTTTACTGCCCTCTTTCACTGGTCTGAAGTAATTAAAAATTATCCCAATAGTTTTATCTTATCAGGTTTTCTTTTGTAAGTCTGATGTTAAAATGGTTTTCTTCTTTTCGGTTTCATAACAATATGACTTTGAGATGTCAGTACATGTGCTTATTATATATACGTAAAAAGATTCAATTCTGCTTGTACATTAGTCTGTTAATTTAGAAGATACTATAAGACAATAAAATTTACTGTCAAAATAGTGTGAATTTCATAACACATTATACTTTCATTGAGCATATTTGTACAAAGTTTTATCTTATCTCACTATTTGTGTGACAGTGTACACACATGTAATCATAATTCGAGATTGCTAAGCTAGACTTTGTATCTTTAAGGTAAATAAGGAATTTTTGTTTAAGAAGCGACCAACAGCGTTTCAATTAGGAACTATTGGAAAGCTTCTTTTAAGTAGTACGTACTTTCAAACCAGATTAAGTTTTTTTATTTCGTATACACACTAAACGAAAAGAGCGCAATTCTGCTCTATTTCAGCGGAAATAGGACCACTCTTTTTTTAGAGTGAATTTTCACCGGAGAGAAGATGAGAAATGATCCATAGTAGTCCGTTTCGATGGGAACGTAAACATTGTAAGGTGAATTTCTATCTATTTAAATAAAGTTTTCATTTTTGAACCCGAAAACGACGCAATGAAACGTTGAAAATGTAAAAAGATGCAAATGGGAGCGCTCATTCATAAGTAGTAAGAAATAGAAGTGAAGTGCTTACGAAAGAAATAAAGAAAAAGAACGGAAACTTGGGGGAATTTGAACCCCGTACCTTCCAGCCAGCTATTCAACGCCTTAACCCCTCAGCTAGCCGTCCAACAGCGATAACACTCCTTCTAAATGGTTTCCTTCATCTTGTCAAGTATTTGAGAACAACGTTCAAAGATTTCGTGCACATATCTTACTCCTGACGTCTTCTGGTATATTTTTCTCACATAAAAGTTGTCAAGCTTTCTGTTGACATTTTTAACTAAAATCAATGTTTTAGTCGTTTGTGCCGTTCTTGCGGATGCAGCTTCATGGAGGTCGCGCCTCCCGGTTTAGTCTGTCACAGAATAAAACAAGTTAGCGCTACGATTCTACTAGAAATCGCCACGGCTCCGGTTCCTTGACAGCATTTCAGGCACATCAACATTCATTTTCATACAACAGGTCGGCAAAGCTGATAACTAGAGTGCTTGAGGACGGGAAAACCCATAGTACATTTTAATTATGTCGAATAGTTTATGCGACGTTTGGTGCGGATAAGTCTAAAGATATGTTAATAAATTGAAAAAAATAATATTCATTTTTTTAAATGGTTGGGAACACTGACAATTTCGGCGTATAATCATGATGCCAAGGTGACTGAGCTAGTCAAGCCAAGACTACTCCAACGACATCACAACTACATCACTACACCTTGTGGATCATAAGATATTTTTGGACACTATTGGACAACACTGTCAGCGGGGTACTTAGGGATGGGGACATCTACAGTATTTTGATTGTGTTGAATAATAATTATGCCAAGTTTGGTACTGCTACGTCTAACGTAAAAGGCAGCAAATTGAAAAATTGGATTGTAGAGAAAATAGATTGGCAAAACTGACGACTGGGACTTCGAAACTGTGACACCCACAGAATTGATCTATTGTTTCCAATAATCTTTATGCATTTTTGGGGGAGATAATTTACATAGCATGACAGTAATTTCAAAAATTGAATTTAAAATAATCGGTTGGCAACACTGACCAACACTACCAATTGAGAATGTTCCTGCGGCTCTGAGCTAGTATATCCGAGACCTCTCCAACGACACTCTCTACACATTGTCGTTCATAATATATTTTGTGGACACGGATTGGCAACACTGACAACGGGGTGTTTGGTGATAGGACATTTACAGTATATTTCTGTTGTGTCGAATAATAATGTTTATGCCAAGCTTGATGCTGCTACGTTTAACACAATGGAAGCAATTTGAAAAAATAAATTTTATACCTCTGTACCTCAAGCACCTCTCTACACCTTATAGTTTCTGAGAATTAATTTCAGGACACAGACGTACGAATAGATTGAGCGGTATTATAAGGACCCTATTTCCTATCCTATATCGGTGGACCTAAAAGTGGATAATGGTTACTTTCTATGTAAGAAAATGTGTTTGAAAAATAAATAACAAATTAAATAACATAAAGAAACAATGCGGTCCTTGACAACTGAAAAGCACCGTGGCGGCGCTCTGACCCCACTACACCCCCGGATATAACTGTACTTCCGTAACATACTTGTGTGAAAAGCATTGTCTTTATATATAGTCAAACATAGGGGATATTAAAAGAATGACGTTTTTCTTCGAGTTGTGACTCCATAGCTGACTTGAGATTTATTTTATCTTACACATCACAACGAAGACTTTGGCCAGTATCAGCTCCCCAAATTTTTAAAAAGGGCTAAACTTTACGTGATCAGGTACATGAAAACGCTCAACGGGGTTTTCTGTAGACGGACCTCCGAAACCAAAAAAAAAAAAAAAAAAAAGCTGGATCATAAGACAAGGTTTTGGGGGCCCTTTAGGGCCTTAAAACAAGTTTGAAATTTCGAGGCCAAAATTAGGGTGACCAGACAATCTTTTTAAGAAAATTATACTATTTTCGAGGTTCAAATACTCTATACCCTTTCCTATCCGAAAATATATCCAATTATTCTCTTTTCCTTATCTTTATAACTTTCAACGCACATTGTAGTTCTGTAATGAGACCTTTTTCGTTTCTGTAATAGAACCTCTTTGAAACGTATAAAAACGAAGCTTGTCTCTATATCGAGACGGTCCTCTAACTATTAAAATGTTGCTGCTGTGCGTTCTCCTTTCGACACAGAGCATATTATTCTTTTTCGCCTCCAACTAGCGTTATCTTCAGAGAGTAAAGGATTCTTTGATGAATGTTTACAGTAGTTACCAAATGATACGAGAAGCTTACGTGTCCCAAAACTGCTACACACGTGGGACGACTCAGCATACCCCCTATTCCCGTAGGGTAAAACTATAAAGGGAACCAAGAAAGTTTTGTCGCTTTTGTGGAGGTCTGTGTTCAATTGGCCCTCACACCGTGAGTTGAATGCGAATGGAGATCAAGCGAAGGTCAGGTGTTGGTGTGGGTATAGCCAACATACTACCTGGTTGTGGCAGTTCAGTTACACCGTGAACGCGCGGAAGGACAGAGTGAACATGGGACCTCCACATAGCGTCATAAGGACGTGTATGCTGTACGAGTTCAAACTGGGGTCAAACGCAGCTGCAGCGGGGCGGAAAATATGCTAGGCCTTTAGTGAGGGTGTCGTGACTACATGGACAGTGCAGCGATTGTTTACCAAGTTTAAGGACGGTGACGAAACATTCGAAGACGCACCACGTGCAGGAAGACCAACACAGGTACCAAATGAAGATCTTCAGGCAGCATTTGAGGCGAAAAGTGGCCAGACATGTGAGGAACTGGGACTACAATTCAGTGTGAGGGGAGAAACCATTCGACAGCACCACCATCAACTTGGGAAGCACTACAAGTTGGGTCGATGGGTCCCACATGATTTGACTCCGGGCCAGAAGGCAACGCGAACAGACACCTATGTTTCTTTGCTGTCTCGTCTGAGGAAGGAGTCATTTCTGGACAGGTTGTTGACATGTGATGAGAAGTGGGTGCTGTATAAAGCTCCATGGCGCCGTCATCATTGGTTAGCATCCCATGAACCGGTTCCAAAACAGCCGAAACCAGCACTGCACCAGAAGAAGGTCCTCCTGTGTGTTTGGTGGACTGCTCGCGGCATCGTGCATCGGGAACTGCTACCAGCTGGTCAGAGCATCAATGCAACTGTGTACTGTCAGCAGTTGAGCCGTGTTCTATAAAAACTAAAAACTCTGGAGCCAGCATTTCTGGATCGCAAAGGGGTCCTCCTGTTACAGGACAACGCTAAGCCCCACGTGGCTAGGATGACCCGGAACACCATTCTACGCCTTGGATGGGAAACACTATTGCATCCGCCATACTCCCCGGACATTGCACCGTCCGATTTTCACCTGTTCCATTCCTTGGACAATCACCTTAGAGGACGCCAGTTCAAATCCCTAGTAGAGGTGCAAAATGCACTTGATAGCTTCTTCGCTTCACGGCCCACCAAGTTCTACCGCAATGGAATCCATGACCTTCCAGAACGTTGGCAGAAGGTCGTCGATACTGATCGGGACTACTTTTGATCTTCCAGGTACGTCTTAGGTGACATATCGATGTTCGAAGGTGGTGAGTGAAAATGCGACAGAACGTTCTTTCTTACCTTATATTATAAAATGCTGCGAAGCTTTTCAGCGGACCTCGGCACTTATAATAGCGTCTCCCTAACTCGTAGTTAAACGCAAAATAAAAATCAATTAATAATCAAGAGGTTTATTAAAACATCACATTTTCCTCTGTACGAGAAAAACCAACATGGCCCTTTTTACATACTTCTGGCCAATGCCTTGCAAATTTATAAATTCAGAAAACATTATACAAGAAATATAGTTAAAAGTTAAGCATAATCTAGTCTAATGAGAGAAAGAAGACACCTACTGGACTTTCAAGTGCATTTTTAACTGTAAAGCTGTGTCAATATCACTTGAAGTGCTGTGGCGTTTAGCCATTTTTTCTTTCCATTAATTTTTGGAGCACCTACTAACTTTTCAAAGAACGCTAGATGGAGTCTGTCTGTGACGGAAGATAATTAGATTATGACGTAGGCTAAAAAAATGTAAAAGAGATAAAAAAAATAGCAGCCTATAATTGTTCAATGGATGAGAGATATCAAAGCAGCTACGGATTGGAATATTCATTTTTTTAAAAAAATTGGAAGGGAAGATAGATAGGCTATAACAACAGCTAAAGTTTCTATATTCTACATTTGGAACTTCTGAGGATAGAATACGATAACGCTTTTCCATGTTGTTCCTGCTTTATAGGCTATAATGTTGGCAGTTACAAGAATTTGACATTACCTTCGTATACTACTTTCAGAGTAATTTGTTAAACTAAAACTGCTTATGTCATTATATGTCAACTATGACGTCATTTGTGACGATGTTGCTGTGATTTTGAGCGCCTCTATTTCGAAACTATGTATAATTTTGAATTTCTTCAAGGGAGCTTAACTCTTGCTTTGATGAAAATCAAGGAAGTTTGCAGTATTATTTCAGGAACACCTGAAATAATGCTTTAATGCTTGTTATACTATCGTTTGCCAAAAATTTCTTGTCACCCTAAATACTGTGTACTCTTTCCTATCCGAAATTATCTCCGATTATACTCTTTTCATTTTCTTTATAACTATTGAAGTATTTTGTAGTTAAATGTCTTGATAATTTGTAAATTCTGAATACATTATACTTTGTCATCACTTAATCTGATGAGAGAAACAGTGCACGTACTAGCCTTTAAATTATATTTTTAAATGTAAAGCTGTACCAATATCGTTTCAAAAACTGTGGCGATTTATTAATTTTTTTCTTGTGATCTTTGTAGCATGTACTTACTGACTTATCGTAGAACGTTAGGTTTTGGGGTCGCTGAATTTTCTGTCATGGTTTTTGTCGCTGAGTTTATGTGGCGCATTTTTGGGTTGTTGTTCTGCCGTCGCGGTTTTCGTCTGTGGCTCTTTTCGTACGTCACGGTATTTACATGTGGATGTTTTTCAGTGTAGCTGTTTTTGTGCGTCGAGGATTTTTGCGTCGCTACTTTTGCCTGTCGCTCTTTTTGTGCGTCGGATATTTTCACTCCCTATTTTTGACTGTTGGGCTTTTATATGTCGCTGTTCTTGCCCGTCGCTGTTTTAGTGCGTCGCGGGTTTTGTGTGTCGCTTTTCTTTGGCTGTCTCGATTATGGTCTGTCGCGGTTTTTGTGCGTCTCTGTTATTGTTTGTTGCTGCTTTTGCTTGTCGCTGTTCTTGCTATTTTTGTGCGTCGCACCTCTTGTCGTTATTTTTGTCTGCCGCTGTATCGGTGCGTCAGGGTCGCTGTCTCGTGAGCCACGATTTGACGTCGCGGTTATTACTAGTCGTGCTTTTGGTTCGCAGTATTTTCTTTCGTGGGTTTTGCCTGTCGCTGTTTTTGTATCTGGTTGTTTTCGAATGTCGCGGTTTTTGTATTTCGCTGTATTGTGAGGTCTGTCGCGCATGTTTTGTAAGTTGCGGTATTTGCGCGTCGCTGATTCAACCTCTCGCGGTTTTGGCGTCGCTGTTTTGTGCATTGCGCTTTTTTCATGGCGATTTTAGTCTGTCGCATTTTTAAGCGTCGCGGTTTGTGGATGTCGCTGTTTTTATGCTTCGCGTTATCTGATTTTCGCTGTTTCTGCCTTTCGCGGTTTTTGCCTGTCGCTGTTTTCACCTGTCTCACTTTTTGTGCGTTGCCGCTTTTGACTGTCACTGTTATTGTGCGTCACGGTTTTTGTCTGTTGCGGTCTTTTACTTGTCACTGTTTCTGGCTGGCGCTGTTTATGCGCGTCGCTATTTTTGTTCATCGGGGATTTTCAATTGCTGTTTTTGTCTGTTGTTATGTTTGTGCGTCGCGGCTATTTTCTGTAGAGGATTTTGCCTGTCGCGGTTTTAGCCTGTCGCTGTTTTGCGCGTCGCGGTAATTGACTGTCGCGGTTTACGTAATGTCGCTGTTTTTGTGCGTCGCTGTTTTTCTCTGTCCGGGATTTTGATTGTCGCGGTTTTTGCCTTCGCTGCTTTTGACTGTCGCGGTTTTTGCCAGTCGCGGATTTCATATGTCGCTGTTTTCGTCTGTCGCTGTTTTTGCCAGTCGCGGTTTCTGTATGTCGCTTTTTGCCTGTCGCGATTTTGGAGTGGCTGTTTTGTGAGTCGCACTTTTGTTGTCGCGGTTTTTGTCTTTCGCTATTTTAGCCCGTCGCTGTTTTTGTACGTCGGTGTTTTGTGCGTCGCGGTTTTTGTTTCATTGTTTTGTAGTCGTTGTTTCGTCGGTACACCCTTCCAATCATGCTTCCTGGAGATTTCCTGATGTACCATACTCCTTTGCATAGTTTGGTCAAAAAAGCGTCCTGAATCATCGATAGGTTTACTTGCTAGAAAGATGGCCATCCCCGTTGGCCTAGTCGTTAGCGTGTCTGACTACGGATTGAAGGGTTCCTGGTTCAATTCCCAGAGCTGCCAAGCATATTTTGCAAGGCATGTGGATCTGGAACGGTGCTCACCCAGCATCGTGATGCAATTGGGGAGCTGCTATGATGAAAGATAGTGGCCATCACAGTGAGAGCTTAGGCTCTCCTCTCACAACCTGTCTGGTCAGCGTGGGAGCAGTAGACCAACTACTCCCTTCGCGGAGAGGCCTCATCAGGTAGTGGATTGAATATGGCTGTGATTCATTATTTAATATAACTTTATTTTGTATGAGTCAATTTGAGTAAATATTGATTTCGGCATGTCTTGGTAATAAGACAGCAATGGTTGTTAAATTCTCAAATATACATAATCAAGGCGGGATTCGAACCCACAACCTAGTGGATAGCTTTCCAGCACTCTAGTCTAAGAAAGCATAGTAAGTTAAACTTGCTGACGGTATTGGAAAAGATTAAGTCTATACTAACACACACAATAAAAAGAAACAAGACCAGTATATCTGGAGAAGGCTTAACTCGTCTCCCAGAACCTTCCAGATCAAAGATGATAATGATGACTACATCAGTTTAGTCCAGAAAACTATTACAGGAAAAATATTTGTTCTTTACAGACGCGAGTTAAGCCATTGGTGTTATTTTTTTCTAAAACATTATTTTAAAATTATCATATCTATGAGTGGCAAAGACTTCAGTAGAGGAGGATATGGAACAAAATGTGAATCCACTGACGCTTGTTTTTTTTTTTTTTTTTTTTTTTACATCTTTTGCTCCTCGTTTTATATTTCGCTTACGCATCTGAGGAGAAAGAATCAAGGTGATAAAATGCAGAAACACGATGCAAGCGAACTCATTCTTTCCTTCATAAATTGCTTGCCGGCAAGTCAGCAAACAGTGTCATCTTCAAGCAACAGAGAAGGAAAAAAAAACGACCCAAGGAAATGGCGGATTCGAAAAGGTAGTTGCGTGGATTCTGAATATGAATGTTTTCCGTATATAAGAGAGAGTCCTCTCGAGTCAGCAGACTATTTATCATGCTCTAAGTCGGAAAGTCTTTTCCTGTATAACAGCTCGACTGGGCTAACTGTTGGGGAAGGTTGGATATTGGGGGCAAGGTGCTTCGTCAGTCATAAATCACATCTTGTTTGAAAATGTGGTGCTGAGGAAACTATAATATTTTTGACCATCTCAGAAGCAGGAGGTAGAATAAATGCTTATATTGTCAAAATATTTACTTATAAATATTTATCTCAGTGTAAAAGACTCACGAAATTATAAACCGGGGGATTTCGTGCTATGTAGATTAACCGTGGCAAATCTGAATTTTAAACATTTTTGAAAACATATTTCTCATTAAAAAACATATTTCAAAATATTTATAGTTTATAAATATTTCTTATGTGAAATTTATTTCATTAAAATAAATATTTCCCATTAAAAATGCTTCCTTTTTTTAGAGAAAGCATGTCTTATTTAAACAAGATTGTTTAAGTGAAGTTGAAAGTAAGGACTTGAGTGTGGCAACACCCTAAAACACTAAAAGTACAAGAACATTGCATTGGTCATCTCTACTATTAAGCTAGAAAGTATTATTCACTCGCTTTAACTCCCGGCGTAACTCCTCCTACTAGTGACGCGCTCTTCAAAGCACGTGATCACAATGTTGCCAAATTTGTCGCTTACACCTCTTCCCCTCTACACCTCATAAAATCTATGTGTAGATTTACAGCTACCGCCTTTTTTCTTTCTATAATCAGCTTCGATGTGTATTTCTTTTTTTTTTTTAAAGAAGCTGTTTTTTTATAATATGTTTTTAAATATATAAGAATACTCGTCGCGACAACAGCGCGGGTTTTTTTTTTATTGCGTTTCGTTACCAGCAGCTAATAACATGGGTATTGCCACCTGCTATTTGTGTTTGTCCGTGATTCCACGCCGGCTGGTACAGCGTGAAAACATTAATGACATCATCCCTGGAGGCACTAAATTTGTAGTTTTCAAACGGGTTATTAAAAAAATACACGGAATTGCTTTTGTATTCGTGTATATCGATGGTCTCTTCGATCCGTGTCGCACACTGCCTCACCAAGTAGTTTCTTCAAGTTTTCAACAAATAGTAAGTCTTCTGCCTCTGAGAACTGTTTTCATTTTTGAAAATGATCTTTCAATGCCCACAGAAGAAAGAGGAGCATACATAAAAGAAAGTATTAGTCACGGGCTCATATCAATGACAATTTAATTTTTACCTTGATTTTTAAGTGCACTGCATATGTTCTTAATTTACTCTAGATCCCATTACAGATTTATTGCACCCACCCGATATTTGCACCCATTACAGATTTACATTTGTTTTAACACTTCCTAAATTTTGTTTACTGTTTCTGACAATATCCACCGTTGTCATCAGTTTCTCGCCTTTCTTCTCAAGTTTTATTATTGCTTCTGGCAACGTAGCGTAGTATGCGTGAGCTGCCAGGTCATCAGCCAGTGACAGGTCTTAATGCCATGAATTGTGTACCAGAGACAATCAATGGGAGGCGATACACGAAGTCAGCCTAAATACTCAAAGAATCACCCCTAGTCACAATTTTCTCCTCTCTGAATTGGCGACAAACGCAGCATTGCTATATTTTTGTTTCTGTTTAATGCCAGAAATACACTAAAAGGCAGGAAAAGGAATTATGTTTATAAATAGGCAACAGAAGGTGAAATAGGCAAAAAGGAAGAAATGAAAAGCCTCTTTAAACGCTCCCGGGATGAGTAAAAAGGTTACATATTATTTATATGCTGACAATTCGTAACGAAAACGAAAAGGCATTTTGCCAAACTTACGGGCTCCAGTAATGATATTTTCAGAAAATGTTATGTTAAGTAGCAAATGTTAAGTTAAACTGTACTTCACGGTGGTGAAAATATAAATCGTAAATAAATGTAGTTCATTCTTGTATTTATTGAATTTCAATTTCTTCTTTTGAACTTAGGTAAGAGTATTTATAAGTGTAGCAATTTTGTGTTTCATTTTCTATATAATTTCTCCGATCGTCACCCCCTGACACGGAAACTACCCGAGAGAGACAGACAGAGAGAGAGAACTGCCGTAACTTTTAACGGATTTAAACCAAACTTGGCACAAAAATTGGCTGTGTAAATATCTTGTGTGGGATGATGATCAGAAGAAAGGTTTCAGAATGGTGGCCGTTTGAACTTTTAGAAAATTCCTCAATTATTAATCGATCGGAACAAAACTTGGTACAAAAATAGGTATTTATAATAACTTAAATGTGTCTGAAAATCAGCATCATCAAACTAAAACTTTCAAAATGGCAGCCGTTTGAAATTTTAAATGTATCTTCTCGTGCGGCCCTGTGCTAAAAGGTGTATTTCTTTGTGAAAAAGAACAAAGGAAGGGGACTCCTAACGAAGAACTGGGAGCTTGCAGATCTGAAGACAAAAGTCTAATATTAAAATTTAGGAATCTTTAGTTTTATGATGGAGATTATAGTTACAAAATTATATCTATGTGTTATTCAACTCACTATTAATAGTCAACAATAATAATAATAAAAATAATAATAATAGAGTTTATCATGCAATGTATGTGCATCTATTTTAATTGTTATAAGCTTGTGGAGTCGGTATCGCGTCAGAAGGGCCCGGACAAAAGATCGATGACAGAAGGACCCGAGACAGAACGGCCCCGCGTGAAAAGGGCCGGAGTGAAAAGATCATTCTCTCTTTTGGTATTCGCCCTTTTGGTAGTCGCTCTTTTTGTTATTCGCTCCTTTTGTCATTCGCTCTTTTGGCATTCGTTCTTCCTTTTCACATTCGCCCTTTCGGTAATCGCTCTTTTTGTCATTCGCTCTTTTGGTTGCTCGTTCATTTTGTAAGTCGGTCTTTGTGTTAATCGCCCTATTTGTAGTCGTTTTTCTGGAGTTGCTCTTTTGTTGTTCGCTACTTTTACATTCTACCTTGTGTCGTGCTACCCTTACAGAGTGAAGTATGGCACTTTGTTTCGTTAAATAATGTCATTCAGTGGGATAGATATGTGATAGTTGTAAGCTCATTAGCTGAAAATTGCATTCCAAATTTCCCCGCATGCTCTAACCCCCACTTTCCGTCTCATGGAGTGGTGTATGTGGGGTATGGTACTATGTTTTATTAAATACGGACCTTCAGCAACGTAAATATGCGATACTTATTGGCAGTTTAATTGAAACTTGCATTACGAAATTCATAGTCTAATGGGTGTTGTATGAGTGGGGGACGGGTACATGGGGGTAGGTATTACATTTTATGAAATATGAAAGTTTTAGATCGAGAGATCCTACAATATTTTATAAACATAAATCACCATCTGACTTAATTTATTGGTAATTAATAAAATTTGAGACTAGGGAAAGTGGTCCTTTGAATTAACATTAATTTTGCCCATATACGAGGTTCACTTTTGAGTTTTAACCCCCCAAACTTGGCATTAAAATTTAGTTGTGGAAAATTATTTTCCCCGTGTCAAAACGTCATGGTTTTCTGAGTAAGTGGAAAATTTCGTGAAAATAGCTTGAAAACTTTCGTTTTTACAGGTCCGTTTCTCATTTACACGAATTAATAAGCAGCCTGTATATGTTTCCATTTGGTGCATAAAAACAAGTGTGATTCAATAAGTAATCTTATAAATATATGACTGAAAATAGGGTGTCATGTCTTTGTTAACTCTTCCTGCTCCTCTGTGGAGGTGCATCATCTTCTGGGAAGCCCTGTATACCAGCAGAGGAGAAATCAATTGGTAAGATGCATAGTCGTTCATACACTGTTTCTTTGGTTTCTTCATCGGAAGCAAACTTCCGACAACCAACACCCTTCTTGAGGCGGACAAAGTTGTGTTATATTTCGATGACGTAATGTCATATAGTTTTTCATTCTGTTACCTCGAACAAGGGAAGTGTTTTTCTGTTCGACAATGCTCTTAACGCCTGCAAAGTAATTTGACCGTGTAAGGCTGCGTTTGTCCGCTAGTTGGCGAAAAGGTTTTGAGCAAGAGAAAGACAGTTTGGGAAGCAGCTGCATCGGCTTCTGCAATTTCGGTTCGAACTGGCATTTATTACTCAAATTATATACCGTACTTGAATATACGCGACAGTGCTGACAAAAACTGCAAAGTCACTCTACCGTGTGACAAATAATTTTGATGTTTTCACAAACTAAGTTAGGGTTTTCTACAAATTGAGTAAACCAGAAGGGAGAATCACAATAGTCTCACAGGACAAAAGACACATCAGGGCAACTTTCAAATTCAAAAGCATGCTCCATTTGCGCGATGTTAAATACTGTATAGTCAGTATGCGGTACCCGTAACTGTCAGTAATTTGAAGAGTATTAATTTAAGTGCCATTTGACATCGCGCACATGGAGGTTGCCCTGATATCTCTTTTGTCCTGTATGAGTATTTTTCTCCCTTTTGTTTTACTCAATTTGTAGAAAGCTCTCATATTTACGAAGACAAATACCGGCCTATATCGGCCAAACTATTTGTTACACGGTCAAGTGACTTAGCAGTCTTTGTCAGCACTGTCGGGTATGTTCATGTACAGATGCTTATCAGAATAATGGAAACACCTGAACGAAAGTGCAACTTACCAGATTAATATGGTGTCGGGCCACCTTTCGCCTTCAGAACAGCCTTGATGCGACGTGGGATGGAGGCATAGAGGTCGTGAATGGTAGCAAGTGGAATATTACACCATTCCTCGTGCAGGGCATCGGCCAGTTCTGTGAGCGAGGATGGAGGTGGAAATCGTCGCCGGAGTCGTGTTTCCAAGATGGACCACAGATGTTCAATTATGTTGAGATCTGGGGATTGGGCGGGCCAGGGGAGGTGTTGAACTTCATCCCGATGTTCCTCAAACCACGCTGCAACAACTCCAGCTGTGTGAATGGGTGCATTATCATCCTGGAATATGGCGTCATTGTCCGGGAACAACATCCGGACCATAGGATGCAAGTGGTCTCCTAAAATTGCGACATAATCGTTGGCAGTGATGCGTCCGCGAAGTGTGATCACAGGACCCAATGAAAACCATGATATTGCGGCCCACAGCATCACCGTGCCGCCGCCATGTTTCACAGTTGGGCGGAG